>JASDQU010588951.1:35689-48271 GCA_032191745.1 Picea mariana | reverse complement strand
ACAGTAATACATGATTTCTATTAATGAAAGAAATGTACAGAGACTGTAAAAATACAGAGTGAAAGACTCGCTAGAATGGTGGCAACTTATCTCTGAGAAGAGATGTGACAGCTACTCGCATTCGCAATAAGATGATTACAATGAGGCTCTTAAAGATTTTTTACAATAAACAGGAATGCCAAAAGTCCTAGGCATCCAAAAACCTAACCCTAGGAGATGAAGTGCCAAAAGTCATGTGGGCCCCGTTTGGATAAGTGAGTATATCAACTTCCCGGGGTCGTAACTTTTGCATACGATCTCCGTTTTAGGCATATGATAGCTCGTTGGAAAGGTATCGTCGAGGAGATTAATTTTGGGGGCTCAATAATGCCTTCAAATATCATTGAGAACCTCAATCTCAAAAAACCTTCATTTAGGCCCTCAAAATGGCCCCGGAAGTTAAAACCTGCTAAAAATAGTAAATTGCCAAAATTGTCAGAAAACTGTTTTGAGCCAGTCCGAAAAGGTGGGTGGCCATTGATATCCACCTAGATCAGGAACCCTCTGCATATCATTTAAGTACACAAAGAAATGACAAGAAATGGTCATACATTCAGAGGAAATCACTTCTATATCATAACCAAACATCATACAGTAACATTGAATATGAGGAATGACCTGCTGTCTAAGCTTTTATAAATCAGATAGGAAACAAGAAAAGAAAGAATGGGAGGATATTTTTTACAAGAATAGATATACAACATAATGATGAATTACAGATTGAAACTTAAACGCAGGGGATGAATATCTAGTTTCCTGCTGCATTTATCAACTGAATTTGCTCAAGGTATCTCTATGGTCGAACAACTTTGGTTACAAGAAACTCTTTCACTCCCCAAAGTGTCGACCTTGACAATGGGCGCCTGCGTTATATTTTATTATTCTCGCTCGTTCCCTAAACTAATTCTTGAAACCACTTCAAACTTATTGAAATCGTTTCCAACTTCTTATATCTTGGATGGTTTCTCCCCTGGTCAACATTAATTACTTTTACCTGGATGAATTTTGCTGTGCTGTGATTGTGGGGAAACTAGAAACCTGTATGCCAAAATATCTGTCATGCCCTACTCATTAGAAATCTTTGTAATCATTTTCCTTTTTCCTGGAAGCTTGAAATATCAACTACATAGATCGCGTGACTTAGTAGTCGTCGGATCATTTTCAGAGAGTAATGTTAGTTGTCTATTAGAGGCATACCCATCAGAGCTATTAGGTTTTGCAAAAGCATAAAACACAACAACCATCAGATCAAGCTGATTAGATATGGTCTATTGATCGGAGTTGTAATAGGTTGATATCTGGGCCATTGACCAGGGTGCTGGAGATGGACTAGGAGCCGTCAATCGAGCTCGACCACGGGTAAAAATTTGGCTAAGGAAAATGTATCGTGCTGAGATCACCCTGGACATGTGATGGATTTTCACTGGCCCCTGATGGCTCTGACGTGGCATAAAGGTGGGACACGTGTCACCCAGTTTCAAGACATTTACCTATGCATCCAGTGGGTTCCACATGTCCACATGGTGGCTCGATATTGGCTCTAACAATGATTCATTGGCGGGATAACGTAACAGGTAGCCGAGAGTCTTTGATACTTAGTAATAGATCTGGACCATTGATTGGCCCTACTTGAAAAATGTCCGAGACCATATCAAGACTTTCCATCGTAGGTTCCCCATTAGAGTGGTCGGGTTATCGTCTTCCAACATGGTGTCGATGAGGGAACTCTAAGGGAAAATCTCAAATTTGGATATGCCAGGGGAAGTTTGATGATGCATGAGAGACGTTGATTTGGCTCGACCAATAACCCAAAAAAAAACTAAGAAAAAAAATAATGTTATGCTGATGTCACCCTAGACATGTGGCACCTTCTCACTGGTCCGTGCTGGCATTGATGTGGCAAATAAGTGTGACATGTGTCACCCACTTTTGATATTTCATCTTATGTATCTAGTGGGTTCCACCTGTCAACGTGGCAACTTTTGATTAGCTTTGATAGTGCTCCTCTAGCAGGATGATGTGGCACCTGGCCAATAGGATTTGATACCTGGGAGAAGAACTAGGCTGTTGATTTCCCTATTTGAAAAATATCTGAGAGTAGGTCTGGACCACTCATTGAAGATGCACATCGGAGTGGTTGGGGTTTGGACTTCAAACATGACTCTCAAAAGGGGAATCCAAGAGTAAATCTCAAACATTGATATGGAGTTACATATAAGATCGGATATGGATTGTCGATCAAAGGAACAAGAGATCAAACGAGATCCGTTGATCTCGTCATGGTTGAAAGTAAAAATCGACTAAGGCACAAACATTATCATGCTAACACCAACTTAGACAAGTGGAATATTTCTATTGGCCAACAATGACACTGACATGGCAAGATGATCTGACATGTGTCACCCAGATTTAGGATATTTACCTATGTATTTGGCGGGTCCACATGTCAACGTGGTAGCTTTTGAGTGGTCAGATAGGTGCTCTGCTGGCAGTGACTTCATGCATATGTCAACAGGGACATGCATCCATTTTCCATTACTTTGTGCATGAGAGAAACCATGATGGCTTTTGGACCGCTGATCTCACTCTCATTTGCCAAATCTGGATCATCCTTCGGGGGTGTGCCCATAGAAGCTATCCAGAGCTAAGTCCCATGAGGAACTCCGACAACCGTTGATCTGGAGCTACAAATAAGGTCGGATCTGGACCATCGATCGGAGGAACAATAGATCAAAAAATATTCGTTGATCTCGTTGTGGTCGAAAGAAAAAATCGAGTAAGGAATGAACATTATCATGCTGCCCCCAGCTTAGACAAGTGGCGACTTTCTATTGGCCAACAATGATGCCAACATGGCAGGCCAACATGACATGTGTTACCCATATTTAGGATATTTTACCTATGTAATTGGCAGGTTCCACATGCCCACATGGTAGATTCTGATTGGCTATGATAGTGCTGTACTGGTGGGGTGCCTGTAACACTGAATTGACGCCCTAGGGGCATGGATCAAATCTGAATCTTCTATCTCTCTAAGCGTGATTTATGGTGTGATGAGATTTGGGCCATTAATTTAGGGTTTCTAGAGTAAGTCCGATGACGTATGAGAGCTGTCAATCTTCCGAGGTCCAAAAATTTGTTGGAACCTCACTTTTAGGCAGTGGTATTGTGATAAGACCCCTTGGGTTATTTGTGCTTAAGAACTTTTGGGGCGCGATAAGCCCCTTTTGACCCCCGATAAGAACCCGAGAGCTTGAAAATTTCCTTAGACGCGAAAATGCATGGATTTTCTTATTTTTTCTTCTTTTTTCCTTAGGAAAACTTGGAAGTTTTAGCTCAAAGTCTCTTGAAGCTCACCCTTCTACCACTAATTCATCTAATCTTGGATTGAACACTTCATCAAACCTTCATTTAATGGTGAGAAAAAATATAGTACTAACATTTGGCTCTAGTGGGGACAACATACCTCTATGGTCTATTGAGGATTGTAGACCGAGTTCATTCTTCTATTGGGTTATGGAGTATGCTTGAAAAGATACATCTCATTCAAACCTGAAAATTGATTTGATATGTGAGACAAACAATGCTTGACAACTTATGTTGTTAGAGGCCTACCTACATGCCGAAGTAATGAATGGTGAATGAAGTAAAATTAAAATTCATGAACACAAATGAAAAGGAATTATTTATGTACATGGTAAGAAAATTTTGTAGTGCTCAATACTACAAGAAATTCTTGAGGAAGCTCCCATTTACAAGGGCCCTAAACAAATATTCATCCAACTGAGCTAAATTATAAGTGTTTTTGTCTTGGACTGCAACCACTTGGAAGGGTCCAAGCCAAATATTACCAAACTTTCCATGTTTCCCTTTAGCTTCCTTTTGGGAATCCCATTTTAGGACTAAACCCCCTACCATGAAATTTGTTTCCTTGGTCATTTTATCAAATATTTCTTTTACTCTTGCTTGATGATCTTGAGACTTTATCTGAGCTTGTTTTCTTACCTGCCGAACTTCAATAAGATGATTAATTCTTCTCTGCATGTCATCTAATTATGTCTCCTCATATTGCAGTAATTTCATCACACGAAGGCTGAGCTGAATGGGGAAAATGGATTCCAACCCATACACCAGATGAAAAGGGGAAGTTCCAATGACCCTCTTGATACTAACTATGTCTTCCTAGACATCATATTTTAGGTGGGAATCCCATGCCTTCTTTTTTTGAGATAACATTTTCTTGACAATCTTGATAATGTTCTTATTGGAGGATTCAACCAAACCATTTCCATGTGGATAGTAAGAAGTAGAGTGACCCAACTCTATGTTATAGTCCTAAAAAAACTTAACCAATTTGGAAAATTTGAATGCCTTAGCATTATCAACAATTATCTTTCCTGGGCACCCAAATATAGCCTAGATATAATCGTCTAGAAACTTTATGATGGTTGTATTAGTGGCTCGCCTTGTAGGTATGTCCTCTACCGATTTTGTGAAATAATTTGTGGCTGTCAAAATCCATTTATGATGTCCACTTGAATTTGGATTAATTTTTCCAATGAAGTCCAATCACGACTGCTGAAAAGGTGTTTGAAATTTGATTGGTTTTAGTGGGAGGGACAACAACTTCTGCTTCCCTGCAAACATTTGACATTCTACACATGCTCGAACCAAACAATTTACATCAAAAAATAAAGAGGGACAATAATATCTAGCTCTAAGGTTCTTGTATGCAATGGATATCTAAGCACGGTGACCCCCACACACACCCTTATGAAACTAAATGATTATGCCCTCAATTTCTTCCTCAGTGAGGCAATTTAGTAGGATTCCCCTTGGGTCCTTCCAAAATATATTCCCCCCCAACAATGCAATATTTCACATCCTTAAGCTTAATAGATCTAGCCCTGGATTTATCCCATGTTGGTGAGCAACTAAAATTTTGCAAGTAAAAGATGATGTTTTTATACCAATGAGACTGAGAAAATTTTCCACTTACCTCTAAGGATGGTTCTTGTGTTTCATCCTCTTTAGACTCTGTTGCTATGATGTTTGTTGATAGTACATTCAAGTCTAAAAATTTGTAGTTAGATTCAACCAACAACTTGGCTAGTCCTTGTCCTTTTACTAGCTTTATGGGCTTGATATCCACGTCATACTCTTGAATCTTAGCAATCCATTTACCTCTTCTTCCCTCAATGTTGAGATGTGTGAGAATGTCCTTTATAGTATTGGTAGGTACATAATCCAATATCTTAAAGTGTTGTATATAATCTCTGAAATCCTTGAATGCTTTGACTAAGGCATAAGCATGCTTTTCCATGCTACTATACTTCAGTTCGACATACCTCAAGGCCTTGCTGAAAAAGGCTATGGAATGCTAGTTTCCTAAACATCAAGGGCGATTTTCCTAAATTTGAAGATAGTTTTTGGGTCTCCATTGTGATAAATGCCTTGCCTTAATATTATAAGAATTTTCTTGAGACTTTGCAAATAATTGATAAGTTATCAACTGTGACCTTTGATTCACTTAGTGAATCACTGGATCAACATAGTAAATCATTTGGAAAACAAAAACAATTAGGAGAATATCTTCTTTTCACTAAAGATGAAAGTTCTAAAGGAAGAGGTAAACAAAATTTTGGAAAATTTCAGAATCATTCTTCTAATCGAGGTCGTGGTCAAGGAATAGGTCGTAGAAATTATAATCAACAAAATTTTCAAAGTAATCCTCCCAACAATAATGCATAGTCATGAAGAGGTAGGAATTTCAGTCAAGTGATATGTAAGAGATGCTTAAATATGGGACATTATGCATCAAATTTTCTAACAAGCAATGATCAATTGCAAAAGTTTAAGCATACATCAAATTCAAATTCTCAACAATCAGCTCAATATGTAGAGGATCAATATTACCGGGATGATCAATATGAATATGTTTTCACAACAGTTCAACAAGAAGATTTATTTGAAAATGATTGGATATTGGACACAGGGGCTACTCAACATATGACTTATCATAGAGACTATTTTTGGAATTATCAACATGTTCAACTAAATCTCATCTATTTAGCTGATGATACAACTCATATACCTCAAGGAAAAGGTTCAGTGAAATATTTTCTCCTTGGAATTGGTGAAAAATGGATTTCAAATGTTTGGTATGTACCAAATTTTAAGAAAAAATTGTTATCCTTAGTCATAATCCGACAAGATGGACATAAAATCATCATGCAAGATGGTTTATTCAATATTAAGTCAGAGAAGGATAACTTGAAAAAAATAATGTCAGGATATGAAGATGGAAAATTGCTTACAATTAAGGGGAAAAGGTATCCCAAGAAAACATGATGTTCCGAAATGTCTTCATTCAGATTATGGCATTTTCAATTTGGTCACTTAAACTTTGATAGTCTCTTGAAGCATAAGTCCCAAGATTTGGTAAAGGGTTTTCCAACTTTCAAGAGAGAAAATTCTAAGTGTGAATCTTGTATTTTTGGAAAGAAAAAGCGAGAATCTTTTCCAACTAGCTCATGGCGAGCAATAAAGTATTTGTAGTTGATTCAAAGTGATATATGTGGTCCAATGGAATCTTCCTTTGGTGGATGTAAATAATTTATATTGTTCATTGATGAATACACTAGAATGACATGGGTTTACTTTTTAAAGGAAAAGTTTGCAAATTTTCAACACATGGTTGAAAATGCAACAAGAGAAAAGGTTGCATCTTTGAGAACAGATAATGGAGAGAATTCACTTCAACTAAATTCAATGATTATTTTAGAGACAATGGAATTAAGAGGAAACTCACAAATTCCTATACTCCACATCAGAATGGAGTTACTGAAAGTATGAATAGAAATCTCATGGGCATGGCTAGATCTATGATGCAGTTTAAAGGGTTGAGCATAAAATATTGGGTTGAAGTAGTCCATACTATTGTTTATCTCAGAAATCGATCACCTACATCATCTTTAGATGTTAAAACACCTTATGAAGCTTGGTATGGTTTTAAACCCAAGGTAAATCATCTTAGGGTTTTTGTCTCAACATGTTATTCTTTAGCTCCTAAGGAAAAGAGGACTAAATTAGAAACCCAAAGTATGAAGTGTATCTTCATTGGATACTCTGATGAAAAGAAAGGGTATAGGTTGCTTTCAGATGGAAAATTCATTATCAGTAGAGATGTAATTTTTGATGAAACTAAAAGTAAAATTTTTGATGAGATTAATCATCTCCTTAGTCATTTAGAGAAGAAAAACACTAAGGGTAAGGGTAAATGTAAGTTGAAAAAGTCAAAGCAAACATTTTGGTTGGAAAAGGAATTTGTTTCTTTAGAAGACATCTCTTCATCAAAAATTTCTTTTGAGTCATATGATAATCAAACTATAAAAGACTCATCTGATACTGAATCTTCAAAAGAATCTTCTCCAACCTTAGACACCTCAAATGAAAGAAGAGCCTCATTTTTTGAAAATCCTCTTTTTAATAATAATAATGGTGATTCATATCCACAATCTGCTCAACACAAGAGGCCAAAGTGGGATGAACAACTTCTCAAATATGTTCATTCAAATGAAATTAACAAAATAGGAACTAGGGGATCTTCAAGATCAAAAGCTAATTTTTCTCATGCTTCCACTAAACCTACTTCTTTTGTTGAAGCAATTGGACATAAAGAATGGCAGGAAGCAATGATTAATGAATACGATTCAGTACTTGCAAGTGGGACTTGGAACTTAGTTGATTTTCCACATGATGTTAAGCCCATCGATTGTAAATGGGTTTATCGAGTAAATTACAAGCTCAATGGTAAAATTGACAAGTAAAAATCAAGACTTGTTGCTAAAGGTATTTCTCAACATGAAGGAATTGATTATGAAGAAACTTTTGCACCCACAGATAAATGGAATACTATCAGAATGGTTATCAATTTGGTTGCACATAATGGTTGGAAATTACATCAAATGGATGTCAAAAGTGCCTTCCTAAATGGAGATCTAAAGGAATATATTTTCATGACTCAACCACAAGGGTTTGAAGCTAAATGACAAGAACATAAAGTTTGCAAAATTGTGAAGGATTTATATGGCTTGAAACAAGATCCTCGAGCTTGGTATGCAAAAATGGATAATTACCTACGAAAGGTGGGTTTTCAGCGAAGTGAATTAGATGATACATTGTATTTTTGAATGCAATATAAGAACATGGTGATACTTGTACTTTATGTTGATGACTTAATCATAACAGGAAATAATGAAGCTCACATCAAAAATGTTAAGGAAGAACTTAAAGCGGGGTTCA
Organism: Picea mariana; assembly: GCA_032191745.1. NCBI lineage: Eukaryota > Viridiplantae > Streptophyta > Pinopsida > Pinales > Pinaceae > Picea > Picea mariana. Next base: position 39,928 of record JASDQU010588951.1, on the reverse strand, counting down.
AAATGACTGATTTAGGGACACTTCATTATTATCTTGGAGTTGAAGTATCTCAACATACTAATCAAATATTCCTTAGTCAAACTAAGTATGCCAGTGAATTGTTAAAGAAATTTGGCATGGAATATTGTAAACCTTCTCTTACCCCAATGGAGCTGAAATTGAAACTTTCAAAATTTGAAGGGCGAGAATTGGTAAACAGTACAAAGTACATGAAATTGATTGGAAGTCTCATTTATTTGAAAAATACTCAACCCGATTTTTTATATTCAGTCAGTATACTTTCAAGGTTTATGCAGGAACCAAGGGAAAGCCATTGGAATTCAGAAAAAAGGGTATTGAGATACATTCAAGGTACAAACTATTTTGGTCTTCTCTACAAAGGAAACAAAAAATTTACACTTGCTGGATATTCATATATTGAATTTGTAGGTGACATTGATGATAGAACATCCACTTCAGGTTATTTAATGAATATGGGTTCAACAACAATATCTTGGAATTGCAAAAAGAAAACAACAATTGGAAATTCTTCAACAGAGGTAGAGTACATATCATTTTGGGAAGCAACATGTGAGATTGTATGGCTACGCAGATTTTTACAGGATTTTGGTGAAACTTAAAAATCACCAACTAATTTATTGATTGATAGTCAATAATAAATAAAGATGGCCAAGAATCCATTATTTCATTTAATGACTAAACATGTTGACACCAAGTACCACTTCATCAGATCACTCATCATCAAATAAATCATCAAGCCTCAAGTCTGTCCATCTGAAGATCAAACTTCAGATATTTTTACCAAACCTCTTGGTAGAATAAAGTTCACTAAGTTCATATATGAACTTGGTATTTGTAAATATGAACTTTTGGATTAAATGGGGGAATGTTAGCCTCATAATCCTAAAGTTCTATAGTAAAAGTATTTTCTAGTTTAAATATTTTTAGAAATTAGTTTATTCTAGTTTGTTAGGATAAGGACACCTATATTCTATGTAAAGGACACCTATCATAATCATGTGATTATGTGATTGGTTGTTCTCATATATTTTAGTTTAGAGTTGAGTTATATAAACAAGATCCTTCTTCAAGTGAGGTTAAGAAGGTGATTATGAGTCCTCACTTCTGATTGTAATTACTTTTTCCTTATTAATAAAATTACATGTTTGAGGACACTTTGTTAACAGGAACAAATGCATAAGTGTGACATTTTGTGCTATAACAGATTCCCCCTAATGTGTGAGGTCATAAGGGAAAAATGATGGAGGAAATACATTATGAAATCTTATAGGAGAGGATGCATCAAAGTATCCATGGAGTTTCCTAAACAACTAATCCAAAAACAATAATCGTTAGCAAGGATAAAGAAAGAGTGTTTTTTCCAAATTTGGGCATACCCATGCTCAAGAGTGATGTACTCATGGCCGCCAAAGAAAGTACATTGCAAATCCATGGCATATGTAAAATATAGCTATAGTCCATCTATAGTCCATGACCACGAACATTACACAGTGGATCCATGTGATATGAATGAAGTAGCAAGCATGGCCACAAAAAATACACATTAGATCCATTTCAAAGTATATCATAGCCACAAGATACATAGTGGAGATATGTCTCAAAATCAATAATAGAGGATAACTGGGACCAAAGAAATGAACAATACGATTCTCTATGAGTATTAGTCTATGAGGTTGCATCATATGAGTTGGGAAGGAGCAAAAAATACATGGTTCTCGTACTTCATCCAAAGTCTTCAGAACAATCCTTCTTGGTACAAGTCTACCCTATGTGAATAGATGAGTCAAAGTTGAACATAATGAGACATCGTTTGATTACCAGTCATTAAGGTATACTATTGAAAAACCTGAGACAACCCACCAATAATAATAATGGGATTCAAGGTACCATGGTACTATCTAACAAGCGTGAATGAATGCGCTAGCATCAAACACCTAGTATAAACTATTGAGAAGGACAAATTGAGGTATTCTCACTTTCAATAGTGAGGGAACCTGCCATTGATGGTTGCAAGCCCCAAGGTACCAAACATAACTTGAGATCCCTTTCCTAGAGAAAGATGTGTTGAAGTTGGTTGGAGGGAACCCATTGGAAGGAAGGCATTAAGGAATCCTCCATAATCTAGCATGAGGGGTGGCGAAAGGCCAAAAATTTGGAAGAGATCAGACGAAGAGACTGATACTCGTGATGATGAGACTGACTTGGGAAGGCCAACTTGCAATGTCAAAGGCTAATTGCATAATGGCATACACAAGTTCAAAACTCTCCCTTGAACATAACCATGACACATTATGTGACTCAAGAAGAATGACTATAAGATGGGATACATTTTTGACGTAGGAGGCATCAACAAACACTCCATATAGTTGGAAGAATAACCAACTGGGGAAGAAAAACTCGAAGTGAAAAAAGTCTCCTAAAGCCATACTAAACCCAAAATGATGAGATACTGACTCAATATTGTGCTTTGATCAAGGGACACAAGAACGTTTCCAATAAAAGAGATAGATGTTTTCCCATTATTATTTTTTTTTGTCATTTTCATGTTATAAAATCCTGAAAAATAAAAAACAAATGCTATCATAAAATGGAAGGAACGAGTGTCACGAAAAATCAAAATAGTTCCATAGTTAAGGGAACATACCTATGCTCAATGCAAGGAAGCATGTGTAGGATAAGGACACTCAGAGGATTTTCCTTCCAGGGATAAGGTATCGAGTTGCAAAGGCATAAATTGCAAGGCTAGGAACTAATAGGAATGCATAGGCGATTGGTTCAAAAAGAGCATGTTGAAGCCTACATTACGCCTAAAAGCATGAGCAGTCAATATGGAGATGCAGCTAAAAATTAAATTTGGGAAGTAAATATCCCATGATGGTCTTTTTTGTAAGTTTAGTCTCAAGGGCTTGAAAAAGAATAAAACCATACCAAGGAGAACTCTTCTGGTCACTGGGGCCAGAGTATACATTTTTCATACATAGTCTAGTTAGTCCGAAAAAATATTAAACTTATACTAAAATGACATCTATTCGAAACATTTTTAATGAGTGTGATAGATACAAGATCACTCAGCCATCTTTTCATATTTAAGGATTCTGAAAAGAGATTAACTATGGACTCCCTCATCCTTTTTCATAAATTTATCCCCCTGAGCTTGAAAAAAGTATAAAACACAACTTAGGAGAACTCTTCTAGCCCATAGAATAGAGTATATATTTTTTGTTAATAGTCTTTTCTAGTCCGGAAAAGGGGTAAACTTGTGCTAGACAAACATTCCTTCGGGTCCATTTAATGAGTGTACAAGGAACAACATCACTCAACAATCTTTTCAATTTTACGGAGTCTGAAAAGAGCTTAATTGTGGACTCCATAATTCCATTGTGAGAAACATATAAGGGATGGATTCCCATGGGTAATGGCCAGAATAAGACTGAGTAAGAAGCATGAAGCTCAAATGCAACCTCATGGTGGGGATAAATAGGAATCTCAAGCCTAACAAAGATCTTGCAGCATAGGTGACATAATACAAAGGGATTCTAAACTAGGACGCCCATGGAAAGTAGGCTCTACCACATGAATTAAAACACTTCTAAACAACATAGAAGGTTCTGTGTTGCAACTTATCTAGGTCAATCCTAAGGCTGAATGAATCAAGAAATGAATAATGCAAAAATGCATGGAGGGGAAAACCTAACCTATATGTTAGTTTCGAGATCATTACCTGTCAGAACGGATCGACATGGAAGAAAAGGTACCAAATAAAATGTATCCAAAGTACTATATATAATACCTATTATCACTAAAAGTCACACCTAGATTATTGTAGGTGTAAGCCTAATACCCATTAGAATTTGAATAATTAAATCAATTTTATGGTTAGTGGAACAACGAGAAAGAGAGAGAAAGAGGGCAACAGATTGTATGTAGATACATTCCATTGGGAATGGAGTCATAAACACCCTACAGATCAAAATAAATCAAGTTGCATACCATGAAAAAGGGATATATAATTATGAACATAAGAATGGAGTAGGTGACACTAAGCAAAATATTCATCAAGCAGTGATCCTCTCTGCAAAATGAATTAAAAGAATACTTGAACAAAAATCATGAAAGGAGGCAATCATTAAAAATCCTTTGCATCTCATGAAATATCCTACCCATGGATAGCCATTGATATTAAATACCTACAATATATTCAATCAAGAGGATGAAAAA
>JASDQU010588951.1:14575-35669 GCA_032191745.1 Picea mariana | reverse complement strand
AGATAATGGAGAGAATTCACTTCAACTAAATTCAATGATTATTTTAGAGACAATGGAATTAAGAGGAAACTCACAAATTCCTATACTCCACATCAGAATGGAGTTACTGAAAGTATGAATAGAAATCTCATGGGCATGGCTAGATCTATGATGCAGTTTAAAGGGTTGAGCATAAAATATTGGGTTGAAGTAGTCCATACTATTGTTTATCTCAGAAATCGATCACCTACATCATCTTTAGATGTTAAAACACCTTATGAAGCTTGGTATGGTTTTAAACCCAAGGTAAATCATCTTAGGGTTTTTGTCTCAACATGTTATTCTTTAGCTCCTAAGGAAAAGAGGACTAAATTAGAAACCCAAAGTATGAAGTGTATCTTCATTGGATACTCTGATGAAAAGAAAGGGTATAGGTTGCTTTCAGATGGAAAATTCATTATCAGTAGAGATGTAATTTTTGATGAAACTAAAAGTAAAATTTTTGATGAGATTAATCATCTCCTTAGTCATTTAGAGAAGAAAAACACTAAGGGTAAGGGTAAATGTAAGTTGAAAAAGTCAAAGCAAACATTTTGGTTGGAAAAGGAATTTGTTTCTTTAGAAGACATCTCTTCATCAAAAATTTCTTTTGAGTCATATGATAATCAAACTATAAAAGACTCATCTGATACTGAATCTTCAAAAGAATCTTCTCCAACCTTAGACACCTCAAATGAAAGAAGAGCCTCATTTTTTGAAAATCCTCTTTTTAATAATAATAATGGTGATTCATATCCACAATCTGCTCAACACAAGAGGCCAAAGTGGGATGAACAACTTCTCAAATATGTTCATTCAAATGAAATTAACAAAATAGGAACTAGGGGATCTTCAAGATCAAAAGCTAATTTTTCTCATGCTTCCACTAAACCTACTTCTTTTGTTGAAGCAATTGGACATAAAGAATGGCAGGAAGCAATGATTAATGAATACGATTCAGTACTTGCAAGTGGGACTTGGAACTTAGTTGATTTTCCACATGATGTTAAGCCCATCGATTGTAAATGGGTTTATCGAGTAAATTACAAGCTCAATGGTAAAATTGACAAGTAAAAATCAAGACTTGTTGCTAAAGGTATTTCTCAACATGAAGGAATTGATTATGAAGAAACTTTTGCACCCACAGATAAATGGAATACTATCAGAATGGTTATCAATTTGGTTGCACATAATGGTTGGAAATTACATCAAATGGATGTCAAAAGTGCCTTCCTAAATGGAGATCTAAAGGAATATATTTTCATGACTCAACCACAAGGGTTTGAAGCTAAATGACAAGAACATAAAGTTTGCAAAATTGTGAAGGATTTATATGGCTTGAAACAAGATCCTCGAGCTTGGTATGCAAAAATGGATAATTACCTACGAAAGGTGGGTTTTCAGCGAAGTGAATTAGATGATACATTGTATTTTTGAATGCAATATAAGAACATGGTGATACTTGTACTTTATGTTGATGACTTAATCATAACAGGAAATAATGAAGCTCACATCAAAAATGTTAAGGAAGAACTTAAAGCGGGGTTCAAAATGACTGATTTAGGGACACTTCATTATTATCTTGGAGTTGAAGTATCTCAACATACTAATCAAATATTCCTTAGTCAAACTAAGTATGCCAGTGAATTGTTAAAGAAATTTGGCATGGAATATTGTAAACCTTCTCTTACCCCAATGGAGCTGAAATTGAAACTTTCAAAATTTGAAGGGCGAGAATTGGTAAACAGTACAAAGTACATGAAATTGATTGGAAGTCTCATTTATTTGAAAAATACTCAACCCGATTTTTTATATTCAGTCAGTATACTTTCAAGGTTTATGCAGGAACCAAGGGAAAGCCATTGGAATTCAGAAAAAAGGGTATTGAGATACATTCAAGGTACAAACTATTTTGGTCTTCTCTACAAAGGAAACAAAAAATTTACACTTGCTGGATATTCATATATTGAATTTGTAGGTGACATTGATGATAGAACATCCACTTCAGGTTATTTAATGAATATGGGTTCAACAACAATATCTTGGAATTGCAAAAAGAAAACAACAATTGGAAATTCTTCAACAGAGGTAGAGTACATATCATTTTGGGAAGCAACATGTGAGATTGTATGGCTACGCAGATTTTTACAGGATTTTGGTGAAACTTAAAAATCACCAACTAATTTATTGATTGATAGTCAATAATAAATAAAGATGGCCAAGAATCCATTATTTCATTTAATGACTAAACATGTTGACACCAAGTACCACTTCATCAGATCACTCATCATCAAATAAATCATCAAGCCTCAAGTCTGTCCATCTGAAGATCAAACTTCAGATATTTTTACCAAACCTCTTGGTAGAATAAAGTTCACTAAGTTCATATATGAACTTGGTATTTGTAAATATGAACTTTTGGATTAAATGGGGGAATGTTAGCCTCATAATCCTAAAGTTCTATAGTAAAAGTATTTTCTAGTTTAAATATTTTTAGAAATTAGTTTATTCTAGTTTGTTAGGATAAGGACACCTATATTCTATGTAAAGGACACCTATCATAATCATGTGATTATGTGATTGGTTGTTCTCATATATTTTAGTTTAGAGTTGAGTTATATAAACAAGATCCTTCTTCAAGTGAGGTTAAGAAGGTGATTATGAGTCCTCACTTCTGATTGTAATTACTTTTTCCTTATTAATAAAATTACATGTTTGAGGACACTTTGTTAACAGGAACAAATGCATAAGTGTGACATTTTGTGCTATAACAGATTCCCCCTAATGTGTGAGGTCATAAGGGAAAAATGATGGAGGAAATACATTATGAAATCTTATAGGAGAGGATGCATCAAAGTATCCATGGAGTTTCCTAAACAACTAATCCAAAAACAATAATCGTTAGCAAGGATAAAGAAAGAGTGTTTTTTCCAAATTTGGGCATACCCATGCTCAAGAGTGATGTACTCATGGCCGCCAAAGAAAGTACATTGCAAATCCATGGCATATGTAAAATATAGCTATAGTCCATCTATAGTCCATGACCACGAACATTACACAGTGGATCCATGTGATATGAATGAAGTAGCAAGCATGGCCACAAAAAATACACATTAGATCCATTTCAAAGTATATCATAGCCACAAGATACATAGTGGAGATATGTCTCAAAATCAATAATAGAGGATAACTGGGACCAAAGAAATGAACAATACGATTCTCTATGAGTATTAGTCTATGAGGTTGCATCATATGAGTTGGGAAGGAGCAAAAAATACATGGTTCTCGTACTTCATCCAAAGTCTTCAGAACAATCCTTCTTGGTACAAGTCTACCCTATGTGAATAGATGAGTCAAAGTTGAACATAATGAGACATCGTTTGATTACCAGTCATTAAGGTATACTATTGAAAAACCTGAGACAACCCACCAATAATAATAATGGGATTCAAGGTACCATGGTACTATCTAACAAGCGTGAATGAATGCGCTAGCATCAAACACCTAGTATAAACTATTGAGAAGGACAAATTGAGGTATTCTCACTTTCAATAGTGAGGGAACCTGCCATTGATGGTTGCAAGCCCCAAGGTACCAAACATAACTTGAGATCCCTTTCCTAGAGAAAGATGTGTTGAAGTTGGTTGGAGGGAACCCATTGGAAGGAAGGCATTAAGGAATCCTCCATAATCTAGCATGAGGGGTGGCGAAAGGCCAAAAATTTGGAAGAGATCAGACGAAGAGACTGATACTCGTGATGATGAGACTGACTTGGGAAGGCCAACTTGCAATGTCAAAGGCTAATTGCATAATGGCATACACAAGTTCAAAACTCTCCCTTGAACATAACCATGACACATTATGTGACTCAAGAAGAATGACTATAAGATGGGATACATTTTTGACGTAGGAGGCATCAACAAACACTCCATATAGTTGGAAGAATAACCAACTGGGGAAGAAAAACTCGAAGTGAAAAAAGTCTCCTAAAGCCATACTAAACCCAAAATGATGAGATACTGACTCAATATTGTGCTTTGATCAAGGGACACAAGAACGTTTCCAATAAAAGAGATAGATGTTTTCCCATTATTATTTTTTTTTGTCATTTTCATGTTATAAAATCCTGAAAAATAAAAAACAAATGCTATCATAAAATGGAAGGAACGAGTGTCACGAAAAATCAAAATAGTTCCATAGTTAAGGGAACATACCTATGCTCAATGCAAGGAAGCATGTGTAGGATAAGGACACTCAGAGGATTTTCCTTCCAGGGATAAGGTATCGAGTTGCAAAGGCATAAATTGCAAGGCTAGGAACTAATAGGAATGCATAGGCGATTGGTTCAAAAAGAGCATGTTGAAGCCTACATTACGCCTAAAAGCATGAGCAGTCAATATGGAGATGCAGCTAAAAATTAAATTTGGGAAGTAAATATCCCATGATGGTCTTTTTTGTAAGTTTAGTCTCAAGGGCTTGAAAAAGAATAAAACCATACCAAGGAGAACTCTTCTGGTCACTGGGGCCAGAGTATACATTTTTCATACATAGTCTAGTTAGTCCGAAAAAATATTAAACTTATACTAAAATGACATCTATTCGAAACATTTTTAATGAGTGTGATAGATACAAGATCACTCAGCCATCTTTTCATATTTAAGGATTCTGAAAAGAGATTAACTATGGACTCCCTCATCCTTTTTCATAAATTTATCCCCCTGAGCTTGAAAAAAGTATAAAACACAACTTAGGAGAACTCTTCTAGCCCATAGAATAGAGTATATATTTTTTGTTAATAGTCTTTTCTAGTCCGGAAAAGGGGTAAACTTGTGCTAGACAAACATTCCTTCGGGTCCATTTAATGAGTGTACAAGGAACAACATCACTCAACAATCTTTTCAATTTTACGGAGTCTGAAAAGAGCTTAATTGTGGACTCCATAATTCCATTGTGAGAAACATATAAGGGATGGATTCCCATGGGTAATGGCCAGAATAAGACTGAGTAAGAAGCATGAAGCTCAAATGCAACCTCATGGTGGGGATAAATAGGAATCTCAAGCCTAACAAAGATCTTGCAGCATAGGTGACATAATACAAAGGGATTCTAAACTAGGACGCCCATGGAAAGTAGGCTCTACCACATGAATTAAAACACTTCTAAACAACATAGAAGGTTCTGTGTTGCAACTTATCTAGGTCAATCCTAAGGCTGAATGAATCAAGAAATGAATAATGCAAAAATGCATGGAGGGGAAAACCTAACCTATATGTTAGTTTCGAGATCATTACCTGTCAGAACGGATCGACATGGAAGAAAAGGTACCAAATAAAATGTATCCAAAGTACTATATATAATACCTATTATCACTAAAAGTCACACCTAGATTATTGTAGGTGTAAGCCTAATACCCATTAGAATTTGAATAATTAAATCAATTTTATGGTTAGTGGAACAACGAGAAAGAGAGAGAAAGAGGGCAACAGATTGTATGTAGATACATTCCATTGGGAATGGAGTCATAAACACCCTACAGATCAAAATAAATCAAGTTGCATACCATGAAAAAGGGATATATAATTATGAACATAAGAATGGAGTAGGTGACACTAAGCAAAATATTCATCAAGCAGTGATCCTCTCTGCAAAATGAATTAAAAGAATACTTGAACAAAAATCATGAAAGGAGGCAATCATTAAAAATCCTTTGCATCTCATGAAATATCCTACCCATGGATAGCCATTGATATTAAATACCTACAATATATTCAATCAAGAGGATGAAAAAAGAAATGGAAAACAAAGAATACAAGCATTGGATATATCTTATTTATCCAACAAAGATTTTGTTGATTGCTTTCTTGACCCATAAACCAATTTCAAAACCTATAATAGACCTTCAATCGTAACCCATTGCAATAACTAACATGTGCTAATCTTGTCTCTATAACATTCTAGGGACAACTTCTAGCACTAACATGGAACACTGATATTATTTGTCAAAAATAAAGATGCAACTCTATGGTTGTGTATTGATTATCGTCAATTGAATAAAATGACGATTAAAAATAAGTACGCTTTGCCCAAGATTAATAATTTATTTAATCAATTTGGAGGAGTAAAAGTTTCTCCAAATTGGATCTAAGGTCTTGTTGGCCCTTAACCAAGTTTTGAGGACCCTTGGTCAGGATTGACTATTTTTGGGACTTCGACACTGTCGAAGGCGGAGCATAAGACGAAGCGAAGATCATGGGATCTTGGCCCCTTTTAGGGCCCTTTTTTGGATTCAAGATTATGTAACGGGTATGGGAATGTTAGCCCATGGGTTTACCCATGTTTAGGCCCATTTTGTAATGTATAAATAAGTAGCTAGGCGATGTCAGAAGAGGCATGTGTGCTAAATATTACAAGTTTGATCTGTGTCATCGAAAGTACTAATTGCTGAGTAGAATATTGCTTTTGTGAATACTGTAGGAGGCTTGCAGATCTCAGTGCAAGAAAGTGTAATATATTGAGAAGAGGCTTAGTGTTGCAACCTATCCCGAGGAAAAAGGATCTAGCGAGGTGCACAGATATCATGTCCTCTGCGGAGTAGGGTTTTTGTGGCTCTGTGCATGTAAGTGATTGAAGAAGCTAATAAAGAAGACAAAGAGTTGGTGGATGTAGCCCCAGGGTGGGGGTGAACCACGTAAATTCTATGTTTCTCTGCTTTGTGCGATGTGTTGATTTGTTTGTATGTTAATATGCTTAGTGCTTCAATATGGATGAATGGTAGATATATATGTTAATGCTATGTGCTTAATAGTATGGATCTGGCCTATGTGGATGTGCTTAGGGCTTGAATATAGTAGATCTGGTTAAATACTGCAATGCTATGTAATTAGGGTTTAACTGTGTTGTAAACTAAGACTGGATATTGGTGAACTATAACTGTTAATTTCCCTGTTAAGGTGTTACAACCTTAGATCTTTGTCCTAGCTAAGGTTGTAGACACTGGAGTCCTACAACCACCCCTGCCTCTACCTCAGGTGAGACTTCATATGCTTCGCCGGTGTTGCCGAAAGGGCTGGTAGTTAGGGTTTTGTTGGTGAATTGTTGTAGCATTGAACCTTGGGTTTTCCCTTGTGCCAACAAATGGTTCCGTTGTCGGGACTGGAACTGTGATTGATGGGAACTAAGGAAAGAGAAGCTTTGTGTGAAGATCCAACCTGAAATTGTGAAAGATTTGTTCTCTGAGAAAGGTAAAAGTGAGAATTTTTTCTTAAAGAGGTAAGATATGCAAGCTCTACGCTCTGATAAAGGTAAGAATAGTGAAAAGTTTTAGATTTGGAAGATTTGTGCTCTACTGAAGATAAGATTAGTGGAAATTTTTGTTTCTAAAGTATGGATCTAGGTATGTTTGATAATATTTGGCCTAGATTGAAAACTAGGGCACCGATAGATGAAAGAAGATTTGATATGATTAGATCTGATAAGAATAGTGAAAGATATGTTATACCTATGCATAAAAAGAATGTTTGGAATAACAAGTGGATGTAGGATCCTAGAAAGAATTTTTTGCAGGTTAGCTACTATGATCCTAGTGCACAGTACAGGAAAGGTTGGGGATCATTTAAAAGAAAACGAGGATTAACCCTTTGTTACAGTTGTAGAAGACCAGGACATCTAGCTAAGTAATTCCCTGGTAGAAGATCTCGTTGTCTTTTCTATAGAGATATGGACCATGAAGTATTAGATTTCCCTAGAATGATTGCTAAGGTTGAAAGAATGAATACGAACCAAGAAAACCCTAAGGCAGATCCAGAAACTGAGATTATGGTAGAACCCCAGAAAGAATCATAAAAATTATTACTACAGATGAATGAAACCCTGAATGATCATCGACTTATCAACTTATCATAGATCTTCAAAGAAAAAGAGTGCATTGAAGCAAGAGTAGGAGACTTCGACATTGACTGTGTTCTGGATGAGGAAACATAGGTGAATATTATGACAGAAATAACTTGGGAACTTTTAGGAGAGCCTGCTATGATTCCTTCATTGGGAGGAATAAGATTCTTCAGAGGAAAACTGATAACCCTATGTGGAGGACTTACCCAGATATCTATGAGTGCTCATGGAACTTCGACAAAGGAATATTTTGAGGTTGTTAAATTTATTGAGAACAACTCTCCATTTACTATGTTAATAGGAAAACCTTGGATCGATAAGGACCAGACTAGAAGGAAAGAAGAAGAAGTCTTAGAGAAGAAGAAGCAATAATTAAAAGGTTTTATGACTAGGAGGATCACACAGCTGATTGACAAACATGAGAACATATCGAAGCTACTTAGGACCAGAGACTTGGATATCGAAGCTACACGAACACAAGAATATTTGCAGAAGACTGAAGTACCTATCCCAGATAGAGGAGAAGTCTTACCCTTGGATCTTAGGAAAGAATCTCAACAGCACGAAGTTACTATGCCAAAAGAAGACAAGAATTATAATGGAAAGAGGAATAATGAGATGAAGCTCACCAGAAAGAAGGATTGAAAACTTAGCAAAAAGAGAGCAAAGATCGAAAAGTTACACAAGGGTCTAGAGGGAATTTCGCAAAGGGAAAATTTACAAAACAGGAACTTCGCTAGGATATCATAACAACATCACATAACACTTCACCATGGCGAGGCAATATAGCCATTGGGAATAGTATAACTGTTAGACTGATACCCTGAATGGGTAGAAAGGAATTTATGGTCAGAACGATTGCCACTAGATCGTTGGGACCGCATCGTAACAGACAGAACTGAATTAATGAAGGTATCTTATCCATTGGAAATATCCATTACATTGTTGTCTACTTATTCCGTCGACTGTTGCACCGAGGACACTTTTGCGAATTGTATCAGGGAGAACTCATTTCTACCGCACTGTGATTAGTAAGATCAACACCAGTTCTATTATTTTTCACACTCATTCATCCATCCGATCTAAGAATGTATGTCGGACGAGTTCAACGCCGCGAAGAAAATCGTTGAAGAAGTTCTCATCAATCTCATGGCTGAGAGAGTAATGTCTACAAGTATTCAAGCATCCTCGACGAGAGGAGTGCAAGCCTCTCCATCAACCACTCATGGATCCAGACCATCTTGAGTCATCACGGAAAAGAGAACCAAGCACAGAGATGACCTAGCAAATGAAAATTTGATCCCGACCATATTTCCCAATTACATCCCGCCTCTGGCCGGCGTGGTGAGTCGATATAGTGTGCCAAGAGATTTTGAGTACACCATGGTTACTGCGTACCTCTTGAAGGGGATACGCATGGTAAGAACACACTAGGAAAAGATGTTATCGGACTAATCGGTAGGTGCAGACACTAACAGATCTCCCTAGATCCACCTGGATCTAGAACAAAACAAGACAGGACATGACTCTTTTCCTAAGTTTTGACCATTGAATTAACTAGGAGGTAGGAAAAAATAACATACCTTATAATCGCTTCCTAGGGTCTTTGTTGCTCCCGCTTCACTCCAGTGCTCTCGTGAAGTCAAGACCAAGACACCACAAACCAACTAAAGTGAAGATAGCACAATGTATTAAATTGTCAACTTATGTGTATGATCAAAGAATTACACAATAAAGTGGAAATAGCTTTATGGGAAAGGGACATGCCACTGTATCATATTAATTGAAAGTAAAGATTACAACCTGATAGCCTTGATGTCGCAAGCTTCCTTTCGATGGCTCTTGGCTCCAACACACACATTTGCTCAATCCTTGCATGAAGAAGATCAAATCCTCTTGATAGACTTGCTAGAGTCTCCAAGCTGTTGTTCAAGCTAAGTCCTTCACACAATTCTTTCACCAATTCTCCAATGAATCTTGCTTAACCTTTTCCATGTGAATTCCCTCAATATATAGGAGAGAATGAGATGGTTACTTGGATAAGAATGATCCCAAAATATCAGGGAATCCAACATAAGGATAACCATTCGAATGCCAACCCATTCTTCTAGAAACATCGAGAATTCATCTTTTTCCATGCTTTAGGATGAGTTTGCACCCTGGCTATTCAACACAGTGCGAGAAGTTCGCACCTTGGCTTAAGGCAGCCTGCAAGAATGGGTCATTCTCACACCCTAATATATTAGCAGCCTACGAACCCTCTTCAAAAGTCAGTTTTCTGGGAAGAGATGATAGTAACTTTTTTCAGGAGAAAGTTGTTATGAAGAGCCTGAGTACACCATCATTAATAAACCATCATGATGACCAAAATCATGGGTAACAGAATGCCCCCCAAAGTATGAGGTTGGAATTGGTGACAACCGAAATACTTTGTAAGCTGCATGTGTGTGTCGAAAAATAGGAGCACACCTAATTGGAAACCTGTGAACAAACAAGCATCTGCAGAATATCATATATATCAATTCTAAGGTAGGCATTCCCATACTCAAATCATAGACAGATGACAATTGTAGACATGGGTCATGGCCACCAATCATACACTATGGATCCATGCCATCAAAATATAGCATAGCCACCAGGAATACACTATGGATCTATGCAAAAATATTCAAATTGAGATGACATAGCCACGAGACATACACAGTGGATCTATGTGTCACAGATTATATATTCTCCATCGCAACTTAGACAAAGAGATGATATCCAGGGTCTTCAATCTCGTTGCTCAAAGTACGAATATAACCATGTGATTACATGTGTTGAAGTTGAACATGGCAGAAACCACTTGATTACCGGTCATTGATGAAACCGTTAATAAGTGCGAGGGAAATCACCATTGATGTCAATGAATCCCAAGGTACTCTAGTACAATCCATCGAGTGTGAATGAATGAGTTGAAGTCAAAAATCCGATGGAATCTTTCGATCACGGGTCAATGGCGTAAACCCACCGTCGAAAGTGAGGAACTTGCCATTGAGGCATGCAAGCTCCAAGGTACCAAAGAATTTCTAAGTCTTAATTCTGGATAATGAGCTGAAGTCGACGGAACAAAACTCGTCACAGGAGGGGCTTGATGTATCCCCCATCAATGAGTAAAAGATTTTGAAGGTGAAATAGAGTATTATGAAAATTGAACTGGACACAGGGAAGGCCGACACGGAGAGAATGGACAACTGCAGATGGCCGACTCAATAGAGGTTTTATATGGACTTCTCTTGAACATATGAATGACACGACCAATGATTTGGCAGCATTGACTCAAATAAAACACAGGGAATGACCTTGTAGCAAATTGAATGAGAGACAAATGGATTTCCCAAACCGGCTTCAAATGATGAATAGGGGGTGTCATGTTCAAGAGAGACACTTACTGCCAATCAATACGAAGATGAAAACATATCCCTTTCCCAAATTTTTCCCCACCATTTCTGGCGAGTACCTCTTTATTTTTATGCAAGCTTGAGGAGGATAACATATGCTTGTTGATATAAGCTTATCCTTTGGATAATTCCTTCGGAGTATGTTTAACGAACCCTAAGAAGGAGTGGTTCGGTCCCATTACGGGTCTGTCAATGTTTATTTAACGAGTCTAGAGATAGAAGACTCGAAGGTTTTTCATGATTATAGAGACTGGAAAAACATTTAAAAGAGAAATCTCTCAGTTCCTTTTTCGTAAAATAGTCTGATGAGACCGAAAAAGAGATAAATTATCGCTCACCAGTTGCTTTCTTCAGACACTTTATCGAGCGTGAAAACAACAAGGTCGCTCGGCTATCTTTTCATGTTTAGAGAGTCTGAAAAGGGCTTAAAGAGGACTCCAGGGGGGTTCCTTTTTCGTATAACCTTGTTGAGCCCGAAAAAGTGATAAAAGTATGCTCAATCGCATTCTCATGTATTTTAGATCACAAGAATGGACAAAGAACACGCTCAAGGTTTTATACAAAAACCATAAAAAACAATCAAAACATGCGATGGAAAAAGAAAAATTATGTTCGCATCCCGGTACATGACCATCATAGTCGTTACGCCTGCAAAAGTTACACTCAACATGGCATTAGGAATTAGGGTTTGATAAATAAATAATTATTAAAAAACCAAAAAACATGGTAAAAGTAAATAAAAAGGAGTAAAACTCTTTTTACCATATCATTTTCACTTTTCACTATTTGAGCCCAAAAAACCCTCTTTTACCCTCGAAGTTCGATGTCAGATTGCAGGAGTCACGAGCATCCATTCGTCGAGCCGTTAGTGACAGTAAGGTAGGCTCTTTTCCCTTTACTCTTTCATGGTTTAATTTCGCATTTTCATTGGCTAAAAATTCATTTATGAGTTGGTTTTATGAGCCCTACTTGCACTCTGCCATTCTCGCAGGTGGGCTACATGGGACCTGCAAGAATGGGGCATTCTCACAGGTGAGCCTAAAGCAGCCTACGAGGTTCTCGCATTGTGCCCAAAGGGCACCTGTGAGAACCGCAAAGCACAATTTTTTTTTTAAATTTTACTCAATGAAAAAGAACCAATCAATGAATAGAGTTGCTAATCTTCTTTTTGTTCTTCCTATGCAGGTAATTGGCCATCAAAATGGTTCTTGAATGGCATCAAAGGGAGCACGAAGAAGACAATGCAATTGCCGGAAATCATCCACCTACTATTGCTGCTTTGAGAAACTGTGGCCTCCTGAAGTACTTTCGTATCCCGGGCATGAGGGCCCAAGTCAGGTTATTAGAGTACCTTGTGCATATGTGGGATCCCGATCATCAGGTATTTCATGTGGGGGTCCACACATTGTCCTTAGATATTGAGGAAATTTACTTTTTGATTGGATTGTCATGGCACGGGCACTATGTGAGCCTGACTGGTAGTAGAGGTGGTGGGCTGCCCATGAGT
Source organism: Picea mariana (assembly GCA_032191745.1). Taxonomy (NCBI): domain Eukaryota; kingdom Viridiplantae; phylum Streptophyta; class Pinopsida; order Pinales; family Pinaceae; genus Picea; species Picea mariana. Next base: position 22,814 of record JASDQU010588951.1, on the reverse strand, counting down.
GAATACTGCCACATACACTGTGTTCTCGAGGCAGAGAGGAAGAAAGGAAAGGTAGCTATTTGGGGGGTACAATATTTGACCCTCCGTACTATCTTGTTCACCATAGCTCAGATGGCAGGGAGCTCTGCTCCTCACATGGTGCTACAGAGTTACTTCTAGTATGCGATAGAGTGTACTGAACCTCGGGTTTTCAACTGGGGAGATGCAATGCTTCGTAGCATAAAAAGATAGTTGACCAAATGCAGACAAGGAAACCTGAAGAAATTCGGGTACAAATCTTTTCTAGTGTCCTTCTTCCTTGAGAGGTTTCCATTACTGAGGTTGCAGGTTGAGTGGACTTTACCAGCTCCCAGGGATCCAAGAATGCTGAGATGGTGTCAGCTCATGGCCCAACACGTAGCTGGACCGATCATCAAGTATGATGATACCTTCTTTGACTAGCTTCAACCACAGATGTTGATGGTTGACGATTATGCTTATGCTGGGTTGGATTTCCAAGGAGATCCGGACTTAGTACTGCCAGAGGATGCTCAATGGGGGGAACTTGGTAAGAAGTACACACATTTTTTCTTTTTAAATGTTTTTGTGAATTTTTATAACATGCAAATGTTTTTTATATGTTCGTTCAAAGATTAAATACAAAATTCATTTTTGATGACACAGATGTTGGACCTTATCAACCTCCTGGTACTTCTTCCATTCAGCGGTGAGGAGAGGTAGTGGTAGCGCCACAATATGCCGAGGATTATCAAGTAGTGGAACAAAATATAGAGTTCCTAACCGTAGATATTCCAGACATGCCTCTTGAAGAGGTTCTACGACGCGATCAGCATCATACTGTAGGAGTGTCAGGATCCATGAGTTGATTGCTCCATAGAGTTGCCCGGGCAGTCATGTGTTACCATGAACGTCATCCATGACATCACTTTATAGAAGCTATGAGCTTCCGATTTTGACATTTTGGTCTTCAGACAAAACCTTTTTGTAAAAAACTCTTTTGATCGTTATATATACAGACGACTTCTACCGATTTATCATGTGTTGTGTGAATATTGATGTGATTGATTTATAAATGATTCAAATGTCTATCTAATACATAGTTAGCCAATGCATCTGTTAATGTATTTAGACATCTAGGAATATGTTGATATTCAATGTAATCAAAATAACGTTCCAAGAGGCGAATTCGCAAATACACTCGTAACAAAGTAGGACTTCGAATAGTATAGACATTACTTAACTGTAGTACTACAAGCTACAAATCGAGTCGCACAACCAAATGCCGGATTCCGAGTGAGATAGCATCAACCAATAATTCAATAACGACGCTATACTCTGCAATGTTGTTGGTCGCACGAACGATACACACACCTCGTAAGGAGACAAGTTCATTTGTAGGGGCGTAAATTGCCCATGTAGCGGAAGCAAGGTTCTGAGTACTACGGCTAGTGCCATCAGCGAAGCCAATATAGGGTAGCGAAGACTCCGACATCTTGAAATCAAACACAACGTCACATAAGGGCAGAGACCAGATAATGACAAAAGAAAGCTATAGTAACACACAAGAAGTATGATACAATAAAAATACAAGTACTCGTGCACAGATGAATTTATGCATAGTACTTCTTCAAGTACAACCCATTCCTGGGTTCACTCAAAGGGATACCATCGTAATCTACTAACTCATAAGCTCCTTTTTCCAAAACTCATCGAACGATATAAGGACCTCACCACATGGCTTCGAATTTCCCAGCTCCTAACATATCTCGATCTTGTTCATAGAGAAGAACAAGATCACCTTCGGAGAAAACACGAGGCTTGACACACTTTTTCTGAGCTTCTATGACTAGGGTGGCATCGCGTTGAGTTTCGTCTAATCGCATAAGATACAATAGACATTCTTCCTCAGCATAAGTGTTGGGTAGGAGTTCAACAGCTAGTTTTAAAGAGGGTATCTCGCATTCAATCGGGAGAATGGCTTCCACACCATAGACTAACCAGAAAGGTGTAAACACAGTAGCGGACTTGACGGATGTCCGGTATGCCCACAATGCCGAAAACAACATTGTGTGCTAACTTGTTTTATGAATCCCTATCATTCATTGGAGCATAGTTATGAGAACTTTGTTAATCACTTCGACTTGGTCATTGGCCTGTGGGTAATAGGGCGTTGAGTTATCATGGAGAAGACCCAACTTTTCAGTAAGTTTGGACATCATAAAATTCCTAAAGTGGCTACCATGATCAATGATGATAACTTGGGGAACACCAAAATGAGCTATGACGTGATTAAAAATGAATAATGTTGCGGTCTTTCCATTGTTGTCAAATGTTGGCATTGCCTCGACCCATTTCGTAAAGTAATCGATGGCTACAATGATGTAACCATGCCCCCTGACTGAGTGAGGGTGACATGTCATGAAATCGATGCCCCATTTTGCAAAGGGACCAATTGAGACCATAGGGTGAAGAGGAGCAGGATGTGATCGTATCTTATTATTATAGGTCTGGCAAGCATGGCATTTTTGAATGACGATTATGCAGTCGTTAAATAATGAAGGCCAAAAATACCCTACTCGTAAGATCTTCTGGGCAGTAGCATACCCAGACATATGACCACCACAGGCTCTAGAATGGCAGTCATTCAGAGCTTTCTCGGCTTCGTTAAACCTTAGACAACGTAAAAAAACAGAGTCAATCCCCCGACGATAAAGAGTATCCCCGAGGATAATGTATTGACGAGCTTGATATCGTATGCGATGTCGCTCAGTACTAGACAAAGTTGGATAGAAAGTCTGGGTTTGGAGATATATAATGATATCACCATACCAAAGATCATCAGTGCTAATAAGGAAAAGAGATTCATCGGGTAATGAATCAGCCACTACATTTTCCGTTGTAGAATGGGGAAAGTCACATATCAACTTAGTAAAGACTAAGGACTTCTTAGACTTGGTGCGTTCAAATTCCAAGTCAAACTCCTGGAGTATCACAATCCATTTGGAGTACTTTCCTCCTAGCAATTGACGGGTGAGAAAGTGTTGCATAGGGTTGCAATGATAAATCACTGTAGTCTTGCGTGAGAGGATATAGTGCCGGAAGCGTTGGATGGCTTGGACGGTAGCCAAGGCCAGTTTCTCAACATGTAAATATTTGATTTCAGTAGGCGTTAGACTTCGACTCAAGTAGTAGATAACATGTTCGTCGTTTTCATCATCCTCTTGGACGAGAACCATGCCAATGGTGTAATCTGAGGCAACAAGATAGAGGAAATAATCGCGACTATAATCGGGGGGAAAAAGAAGCGGAGAAAGCGTTAGGGACAATTTCAAAGCTTCAAAAGCATTGTTGGCAATGGTATCCTAGACGAACTCTGAATCCTTTTTTAAGAGCCGCGCAAATCCACGAGTTATCTCGGCATAATTTGGGATAAAACGACGAAGAATGTTTTCTTTCCCTTGCAAACTTTGTAACTGGCGAAGAGTAGAAGGAGGAGGGAGATTAAGGATCACCTCAACCTTTAAAGGATCCACCCAGATCCCTTGACACGAAATGATAAAACCTAGAAGACGACCATATTCCACACAAAAAACACACTTATGAGGATTCAAACGTATACGATAGAATCGACAGTGAACAAAAATGGCGTGGAGGCGGGTTGGGTGATTGACTCAGCGCATTGAATGAGCGAGTAAATCGTCCAAATATGGTTGAACGATGTGATTGATATCATGGAAAGCATAAGACATAGCACGTTGAAATGTTGCGCCAGCGTTCTTGAGACCAAAAGGAAGTTTTTGATAGGCAAAAGTACCCCAAGGACAAATAAAAGAAGTCTTATGTTGGTCCTTGGGAACAATGTTGATTTGATTATACCTGGAGAAACCATCCATGAGAGAGAAGATTTCACTTCCGGCATAATCGTCGACAATCTGATCGACGAAGGGGGTAGGAAAGTTGTCTTTGGGACAAGCTTTGTTGATATCCCTATAATCAACGCATACACGAATGGTGTCTTGCTTCTTATCAATCAGGACAAGATTGGAAACCCAGTCTGTGAGAGCCACCGGATAAATAAAGCCGGCTTTAAGAAGTTTCTTGACTTCGAGTTTGATAGCAGCCACTTTACGTGGGTGAGCTAGACGAAGGTGTTGTTGGATGGGTTTAGCGTCAGGGTATGTCTTGATCTCATGTATTACAATCTCAGGGTCGATACCCGACATTTCTTCGTAGCTCCAGGCGAAGATTTCATGAAACTCTTTGAAAAGGGATGTGTAGGTGATGATTTTGTCAGAAGAACACGAAGCGCCGATATGGACATTTTCGACAATCCCAGGTTTGATGGATATGTTAAGGGGAATAGTGGGTGAGATATTGCTTAAGTTCCCTTCGGAAAACACATCGTGTGCAGACTCGAGAACGGTGGAGATGACGACAACGGTCGACAGAGTCGAGATCCGTTGGTAGTTCTCGATGGTATGCTGCTCCAGAAAGAGGATGGAACAATGATGTCCATCGTCCCAAGGGGTGTCTTCCATGACAGACATGATCATCTCGTCTATAGGAAAAATGACACGAAAAGGATCGGGAGACAACTCACCAAGAGAGGGGGTAGAAGGTGGTGCCGATTGAATGGCTTGATAGGAAGATTCAACCGGACTTAACGGCATGCCGTCACCGAAATGAAGATGATCTCCAGGGTCAGGTACAATCCAGGGGTCGTGAGATGCAGGAATTTCGTGAGGCGAAGTGGAGATCATGTTGATAGAAGAAACAGACGAGCGTGGAACATCGGGCGGTGGAATGGGGAAAGTACCCATTAACGAAGAGTCTTTTAAAAGGCATACACTGATGTTCTCATAACCCGGTGGGGTTTTAGCAATAAACGGTACGTTTCCAGTATGGGTATCAGAATTAAAGAAGGCTAGTTGGTCGACGGTGACAACCTTTTCTTGATGAGGGAAACGTACTACATGGAAAAGGGTTGACACAACTATGTGCATGGAATCGACACAGTTGTGGCCAAGCAAAAGATTATAATCAAGGGGAGCGTCAAAGACTTCCACTTCGACTTGGACCGTTTTTCCTTCTAACATGATGGGCAATGAAGGAAGGACACCATAGGGCTTAAAACCAGAGCCGTTGAAGGCTTTAAGAGTGTTCTGGGATTCATTCAAAGAAGGAGAGCCAATGGCTTTCTAGCAAGTAAGAGACATAACACATGTCGAGGCACCCTCATCGATAACGGTTCGACAAATGTTTTTGTTAGAGACAACCACTTGGATCTGGAATGCAAGTTGAGGGGGTAACCTTGGAATGTGATCATCCAAGTCAAATATTATTAAATTCGTATCCGTCGGATCGATTCCACCGATAGATTTCAACAGTGCCTTCCGTTGTGTGGGACAAGTCTGAAGGACTTTGAGGGATGACATCGCAGAAGGTGCTTGAGCCATATCTTCAACAATGCTGTAGTTCTGGGTAGCATGAGTGTGAGGATTGAAAGCCGATTTCTGAATGACGCCCTTTGGGGGGGGTCTCAAAACTGTGTTGAGGCTCGGTCGTTCAAGATGAAGAGGACCGTTGGTAGGTGGAGTCGCGGGAGAGGGTTGTACCAAGGAAGGGGGTAAATCATCAACCTTCTCCTTAGAGGGAGAATAATCTTTGGCTCGAGTGGTGAGTGCAGCGTCGCTGTGCTTAGAATCTCCAGTACACATCAAAACATATGATGTAGTAGAAGAGGAGGGTTGTCATGGATGACCAACTGAGCCTGTTGTTGAGACGAGAAGGGTTGTGACAAAACAGCCGGTGCAGGTGGTTTTGGAGCTCCTTGAAGGAACTTAGTGACCTCGGCACGTCATGGAAAATCCTTCGTGTAGTGATCATCACCACAGATAAGACAAGGGTATCATGGTTTGCGCTTATCCCGATCGTCAACAGCTTGAGGGGTATTTTTTCCCTCCTTATTCTTACCCCTTCCCTTTTTAGATTTTTTTTTACCAGCAGGGGTAGATTGAACTGCATTTACCTCAGAAGTTTTTCCGGTGGGAGGGGCATGAGACGAAGCATTTTGAACATTAGAAGAAATAGATTTAGGGTTTGCGCTTGACACAAAATGTGGTTGGGCTTGGGCAGTACCAACCACACCGTCAACTACATGCGAGGCAGCTGGAGTAGTTGAAGTGTTGGAAGTAGAAGGATGAGGTAAGTCAGGTAGTAAATCGTAAAGGGTTCCCGTTTGTGAATAAACGAGGTCAAGATATTGAGCATGACTTATAGCCTGCTCTTCCGTGACTACGCCACCCATGGCAATGTCCTTTCTAATGTCGTTCACAAATGATTTTGTGAACCACTCTGCCAGCAACTGATCGGGGAGCTCAAGTTTAATGAGATGTCATCTCCTTCGCCACTCATGGATGTGATCGGATATATGAGTGCCTTTGTTCTGTTTGAAGGAAGTCAAAATCTTGATCCCCGTGTCATAACTGATCGGTAACTGGTAATGCATAAGGAAAGCCATAGCTAGGGTGTTGAAGTCAGAGAAGAAACTTCGTGGCAATTCGATATACCACTTTGCAGCAGAATCGGTGAGGGTTCGTTGAAAAAGACTTAAACGAATAGAGTCATCCATCAACGAGTTGGATGAGCACCATAGGTGAAAAGTTATAACGTGATTGTTCGGGTCCTCTCCCGCTTTGCCATTGAATTTAAGAATGTCTGAGGGAAGCTTGGCTGGTATAACAGGCCATTGGGGAGAGTGACGAATAGGATCATTTAAAATCCTTGACAAATCTGGAAGATCCAAAGTGGCGAGAAAGGATAACTATCGATTCACCTGCGGGTACTGGTGGCTTTAGGGAGGAAGCCTTGTTGGCAAACCAGTAGGCCCATAAGCAATCTGTATATAATGGGAAGACCCAGGCAGATTCAGTTGTGGTTGGAGAGGATAGTAGCTCATAGGACTATACCCTGAAACATGGGCTTGAGTTTGAGAATTCACCCCCCAAATGGGATTGAACAAACCTGGATATGATTGGCCCATACTAGGGGGTATTACAGACGCAGCTGGAAACTACTGCCCCCCAGTCGATTGAGAAGGATTTTGTATCAACTGATTCCAATACTGGGCCAAGGAGGGAGGTATGTTTTTCACATAAGGTGGGGTCGTTCCTCCCATCGAAGGTGGTGTTCCAATTGGAGGCAATATTCCAATTGGGGGTTGTGTTCCAATTGGGATTTGCATTCCAAAAGAAATTGGCCCACTGAGAGGGGGTTGAGTCATACCACCTTGGTGAAATTGTCCACCAACCCGAAACTGGTAATTTGGAGTGAATGAAAGAATAGAGCCACTAGGATTAAGATTTCTAGTAGAAGACAAAGAAGGTCCTCCAAAAGGAAATTGAGGGAGTGTTGGAATAAAACCGGGAAGAGAGTGCCCAGAAGAAGAAGGACCACTAGGAGAGCTGGATGGAGTTTTCTTAGGAGTAGGAATGGAAGCATTCAACGCACGGTATCCAGGTGGTAGTGTCAGAGTGATGTTGGGCATGTGCGGTGTGTTTATGGGAGCAAGACTAACCGCAGTAAACCTGGTTGGAACACTCGTAGTAGCTGTGAGATGGGCCATTTCGGCAGGGACGGTAAAGTGATAAGCGGTAGTCACTGGTACTGTTTTTGTACTAGAGATTTCAGAAATCATAGGTGGGTTGATTTCGGAAATCATAGGTGAACCTGGACCAAAAAGGTCCTGTCGAACGCCCATATACCAAAAAGGATCTTGGTCCCCAGGTCCAGTCGGAGATCCAGAATACACAACAATTAAGTCTCCGGAAGAGTTTGCTCGCATAAAACATCTCTCAGAATTTGGGTGAAGTCGAAAGTCCTCTCGAGTATTGGTGATTCGAAAATGTTTGAGAGAGTCATTTCATTCCACTTGTGGCGTGGTGATGACTGTAACTTCACTTTGTCGAGGAGATCCCTCAGGTGTACTTGCAGGCAAGGGTTGAGAACCTTCCAGATGCTCTGGAGATAAACCCTGCATTATACGTGAATGATGTGGAGGAGCTATTGTAAACAAATGACAAAATTCACGAAGAAAATCTTATGGTCAAATTTAAGAAATAAACAACACACGCTAGTAAACAAAATCTAGGAAGCAATCACCAAGAAAACAAGACCTTCTAATTCCGAAGCCACTAGTTGGTGATGAAATCCAACATTGCAACAATGAGACTAGAAGGGA
>JASDQU010588951.1:0-14555 GCA_032191745.1 Picea mariana | reverse complement strand
AGATAATGGAGAGAATTCACTTCAACTAAATTCAATGATTATTTTAGAGACAATGGAATTAAGAGGAAACTCACAAATTCCTATACTCCACATCAGAATGGAGTTACTGAAAGTATGAATAGAAATCTCATGGGCATGGCTAGATCTATGATGCAGTTTAAAGGGTTGAGCATAAAATATTGGGTTGAAGTAGTCCATACTATTGTTTATCTCAGAAATCGATCACCTACATCATCTTTAGATGTTAAAACACCTTATGAAGCTTGGTATGGTTTTAAACCCAAGGTAAATCATCTTAGGGTTTTTGTCTCAACATGTTATTCTTTAGCTCCTAAGGAAAAGAGGACTAAATTAGAAACCCAAAGTATGAAGTGTATCTTCATTGGATACTCTGATGAAAAGAAAGGGTATAGGTTGCTTTCAGATGGAAAATTCATTATCAGTAGAGATGTAATTTTTGATGAAACTAAAAGTAAAATTTTTGATGAGATTAATCATCTCCTTAGTCATTTAGAGAAGAAAAACACTAAGGGTAAGGGTAAATGTAAGTTGAAAAAGTCAAAGCAAACATTTTGGTTGGAAAAGGAATTTGTTTCTTTAGAAGACATCTCTTCATCAAAAATTTCTTTTGAGTCATATGATAATCAAACTATAAAAGACTCATCTGATACTGAATCTTCAAAAGAATCTTCTCCAACCTTAGACACCTCAAATGAAAGAAGAGCCTCATTTTTTGAAAATCCTCTTTTTAATAATAATAATGGTGATTCATATCCACAATCTGCTCAACACAAGAGGCCAAAGTGGGATGAACAACTTCTCAAATATGTTCATTCAAATGAAATTAACAAAATAGGAACTAGGGGATCTTCAAGATCAAAAGCTAATTTTTCTCATGCTTCCACTAAACCTACTTCTTTTGTTGAAGCAATTGGACATAAAGAATGGCAGGAAGCAATGATTAATGAATACGATTCAGTACTTGCAAGTGGGACTTGGAACTTAGTTGATTTTCCACATGATGTTAAGCCCATCGATTGTAAATGGGTTTATCGAGTAAATTACAAGCTCAATGGTAAAATTGACAAGTAAAAATCAAGACTTGTTGCTAAAGGTATTTCTCAACATGAAGGAATTGATTATGAAGAAACTTTTGCACCCACAGATAAATGGAATACTATCAGAATGGTTATCAATTTGGTTGCACATAATGGTTGGAAATTACATCAAATGGATGTCAAAAGTGCCTTCCTAAATGGAGATCTAAAGGAATATATTTTCATGACTCAACCACAAGGGTTTGAAGCTAAATGACAAGAACATAAAGTTTGCAAAATTGTGAAGGATTTATATGGCTTGAAACAAGATCCTCGAGCTTGGTATGCAAAAATGGATAATTACCTACGAAAGGTGGGTTTTCAGCGAAGTGAATTAGATGATACATTGTATTTTTGAATGCAATATAAGAACATGGTGATACTTGTACTTTATGTTGATGACTTAATCATAACAGGAAATAATGAAGCTCACATCAAAAATGTTAAGGAAGAACTTAAAGCGGGGTTCAAAATGACTGATTTAGGGACACTTCATTATTATCTTGGAGTTGAAGTATCTCAACATACTAATCAAATATTCCTTAGTCAAACTAAGTATGCCAGTGAATTGTTAAAGAAATTTGGCATGGAATATTGTAAACCTTCTCTTACCCCAATGGAGCTGAAATTGAAACTTTCAAAATTTGAAGGGCGAGAATTGGTAAACAGTACAAAGTACATGAAATTGATTGGAAGTCTCATTTATTTGAAAAATACTCAACCCGATTTTTTATATTCAGTCAGTATACTTTCAAGGTTTATGCAGGAACCAAGGGAAAGCCATTGGAATTCAGAAAAAAGGGTATTGAGATACATTCAAGGTACAAACTATTTTGGTCTTCTCTACAAAGGAAACAAAAAATTTACACTTGCTGGATATTCATATATTGAATTTGTAGGTGACATTGATGATAGAACATCCACTTCAGGTTATTTAATGAATATGGGTTCAACAACAATATCTTGGAATTGCAAAAAGAAAACAACAATTGGAAATTCTTCAACAGAGGTAGAGTACATATCATTTTGGGAAGCAACATGTGAGATTGTATGGCTACGCAGATTTTTACAGGATTTTGGTGAAACTTAAAAATCACCAACTAATTTATTGATTGATAGTCAATAATAAATAAAGATGGCCAAGAATCCATTATTTCATTTAATGACTAAACATGTTGACACCAAGTACCACTTCATCAGATCACTCATCATCAAATAAATCATCAAGCCTCAAGTCTGTCCATCTGAAGATCAAACTTCAGATATTTTTACCAAACCTCTTGGTAGAATAAAGTTCACTAAGTTCATATATGAACTTGGTATTTGTAAATATGAACTTTTGGATTAAATGGGGGAATGTTAGCCTCATAATCCTAAAGTTCTATAGTAAAAGTATTTTCTAGTTTAAATATTTTTAGAAATTAGTTTATTCTAGTTTGTTAGGATAAGGACACCTATATTCTATGTAAAGGACACCTATCATAATCATGTGATTATGTGATTGGTTGTTCTCATATATTTTAGTTTAGAGTTGAGTTATATAAACAAGATCCTTCTTCAAGTGAGGTTAAGAAGGTGATTATGAGTCCTCACTTCTGATTGTAATTACTTTTTCCTTATTAATAAAATTACATGTTTGAGGACACTTTGTTAACAGGAACAAATGCATAAGTGTGACATTTTGTGCTATAACAGATTCCCCCTAATGTGTGAGGTCATAAGGGAAAAATGATGGAGGAAATACATTATGAAATCTTATAGGAGAGGATGCATCAAAGTATCCATGGAGTTTCCTAAACAACTAATCCAAAAACAATAATCGTTAGCAAGGATAAAGAAAGAGTGTTTTTTCCAAATTTGGGCATACCCATGCTCAAGAGTGATGTACTCATGGCCGCCAAAGAAAGTACATTGCAAATCCATGGCATATGTAAAATATAGCTATAGTCCATCTATAGTCCATGACCACGAACATTACACAGTGGATCCATGTGATATGAATGAAGTAGCAAGCATGGCCACAAAAAATACACATTAGATCCATTTCAAAGTATATCATAGCCACAAGATACATAGTGGAGATATGTCTCAAAATCAATAATAGAGGATAACTGGGACCAAAGAAATGAACAATACGATTCTCTATGAGTATTAGTCTATGAGGTTGCATCATATGAGTTGGGAAGGAGCAAAAAATACATGGTTCTCGTACTTCATCCAAAGTCTTCAGAACAATCCTTCTTGGTACAAGTCTACCCTATGTGAATAGATGAGTCAAAGTTGAACATAATGAGACATCGTTTGATTACCAGTCATTAAGGTATACTATTGAAAAACCTGAGACAACCCACCAATAATAATAATGGGATTCAAGGTACCATGGTACTATCTAACAAGCGTGAATGAATGCGCTAGCATCAAACACCTAGTATAAACTATTGAGAAGGACAAATTGAGGTATTCTCACTTTCAATAGTGAGGGAACCTGCCATTGATGGTTGCAAGCCCCAAGGTACCAAACATAACTTGAGATCCCTTTCCTAGAGAAAGATGTGTTGAAGTTGGTTGGAGGGAACCCATTGGAAGGAAGGCATTAAGGAATCCTCCATAATCTAGCATGAGGGGTGGCGAAAGGCCAAAAATTTGGAAGAGATCAGACGAAGAGACTGATACTCGTGATGATGAGACTGACTTGGGAAGGCCAACTTGCAATGTCAAAGGCTAATTGCATAATGGCATACACAAGTTCAAAACTCTCCCTTGAACATAACCATGACACATTATGTGACTCAAGAAGAATGACTATAAGATGGGATACATTTTTGACGTAGGAGGCATCAACAAACACTCCATATAGTTGGAAGAATAACCAACTGGGGAAGAAAAACTCGAAGTGAAAAAAGTCTCCTAAAGCCATACTAAACCCAAAATGATGAGATACTGACTCAATATTGTGCTTTGATCAAGGGACACAAGAACGTTTCCAATAAAAGAGATAGATGTTTTCCCATTATTATTTTTTTTTGTCATTTTCATGTTATAAAATCCTGAAAAATAAAAAACAAATGCTATCATAAAATGGAAGGAACGAGTGTCACGAAAAATCAAAATAGTTCCATAGTTAAGGGAACATACCTATGCTCAATGCAAGGAAGCATGTGTAGGATAAGGACACTCAGAGGATTTTCCTTCCAGGGATAAGGTATCGAGTTGCAAAGGCATAAATTGCAAGGCTAGGAACTAATAGGAATGCATAGGCGATTGGTTCAAAAAGAGCATGTTGAAGCCTACATTACGCCTAAAAGCATGAGCAGTCAATATGGAGATGCAGCTAAAAATTAAATTTGGGAAGTAAATATCCCATGATGGTCTTTTTTGTAAGTTTAGTCTCAAGGGCTTGAAAAAGAATAAAACCATACCAAGGAGAACTCTTCTGGTCACTGGGGCCAGAGTATACATTTTTCATACATAGTCTAGTTAGTCCGAAAAAATATTAAACTTATACTAAAATGACATCTATTCGAAACATTTTTAATGAGTGTGATAGATACAAGATCACTCAGCCATCTTTTCATATTTAAGGATTCTGAAAAGAGATTAACTATGGACTCCCTCATCCTTTTTCATAAATTTATCCCCCTGAGCTTGAAAAAAGTATAAAACACAACTTAGGAGAACTCTTCTAGCCCATAGAATAGAGTATATATTTTTTGTTAATAGTCTTTTCTAGTCCGGAAAAGGGGTAAACTTGTGCTAGACAAACATTCCTTCGGGTCCATTTAATGAGTGTACAAGGAACAACATCACTCAACAATCTTTTCAATTTTACGGAGTCTGAAAAGAGCTTAATTGTGGACTCCATAATTCCATTGTGAGAAACATATAAGGGATGGATTCCCATGGGTAATGGCCAGAATAAGACTGAGTAAGAAGCATGAAGCTCAAATGCAACCTCATGGTGGGGATAAATAGGAATCTCAAGCCTAACAAAGATCTTGCAGCATAGGTGACATAATACAAAGGGATTCTAAACTAGGACGCCCATGGAAAGTAGGCTCTACCACATGAATTAAAACACTTCTAAACAACATAGAAGGTTCTGTGTTGCAACTTATCTAGGTCAATCCTAAGGCTGAATGAATCAAGAAATGAATAATGCAAAAATGCATGGAGGGGAAAACCTAACCTATATGTTAGTTTCGAGATCATTACCTGTCAGAACGGATCGACATGGAAGAAAAGGTACCAAATAAAATGTATCCAAAGTACTATATATAATACCTATTATCACTAAAAGTCACACCTAGATTATTGTAGGTGTAAGCCTAATACCCATTAGAATTTGAATAATTAAATCAATTTTATGGTTAGTGGAACAACGAGAAAGAGAGAGAAAGAGGGCAACAGATTGTATGTAGATACATTCCATTGGGAATGGAGTCATAAACACCCTACAGATCAAAATAAATCAAGTTGCATACCATGAAAAAGGGATATATAATTATGAACATAAGAATGGAGTAGGTGACACTAAGCAAAATATTCATCAAGCAGTGATCCTCTCTGCAAAATGAATTAAAAGAATACTTGAACAAAAATCATGAAAGGAGGCAATCATTAAAAATCCTTTGCATCTCATGAAATATCCTACCCATGGATAGCCATTGATATTAAATACCTACAATATATTCAATCAAGAGGATGAAAAAGGAAATGGAAAACAAAGAATACAAGCATTGGATATATCTTGTTTATCCAACAAAGATTTTGTTGATTGCTTTCTTGACCCATAAACCAATTTCAAAACCTATAATAGACCTTCAATTATAACCCATTGCAATAACTAACATGTGCTAAGCTTGTATCTATAACATTCTAGGGACAACTTCTATCACTAACATGGAACACCGATATTATTTTTCAAAAATAAAGATGCAACTCTACGGTTGTGCATTGATTATCGTCAATTGAATAAAATGACGATTAAAAATAAGTACGCTTTGCCCAGGCTTAATAATTTATTTAATCAATTTGGAGGAGTAAAAGTTTCTCCAAATTGGATCTAAGGTCTTGTTGGCCCTTGACCAAGTTTTGAGGATCCTTGGTCAGGATTGACCTATTTTTGGGACTTCGACAGGCTGTCGAAGGCGGAGCGCAAGATGAAGCAAAGATCGTGGGATCTTGGCCCCTTTTAGGGCCCTTTTTGGGATTCGATATTATGTAACGGGTATGGGAATGTTAGCCCATGGGTTTACCCATGTTTAGGCCCATTTTGTAATGTATAAATAAGTAGCTAGGCGATGTCAGAAGAGGCCTGTGTGCTAAATATTACAAGTTTGATCTGTGTCATCGAAAGTACTAATTGCTGAGTAGAATATTGCTTTTGTGAATACTGTAGGAGGCTTACAGATCTCAGTGCAAGCAAGTGTAAGATATTTAGAAGAGGCTTAGTGTTGCAACCTGGCTCAGGGAAGGAGGATCTAGCGAGGTGCACATATATCATGTCCTCTGTGGAGTAGGGGTTTTGTGGCTCTGTGCATGTATGATTGAAGAACCACGTACATTCTATGTTTCTCTGCTTTATGCGATGTGTTGATTTGTTTGTATGTTAATATGCTTAGTGATTCAATATGGATGAATGGTAGATATATATGTTAATGCCATGTGCTTAATAGTATGGATCTAGCCTATGTGGATGTGCTTAGGGCTTGAATATAGTAGATCTAGTTAAATACTACAATGCTCTGTAATTAGGGTTTAACTGCGTTGTAAACTAAGATTGGATATTGGTGAAATATAACTGTTAATTTCCCTGTTAAGGTGTTACAACCTTAGATCTATGTCCCAGCTAAGGTTGCAGACACTGGAGTCTTGCAACCACCCCTGCCTCTACCTCGGGTGAGACTTCATATGCTTCACCGGTGTTGCCGAAAGGGCCGGTAGTTAGGGTTTTGTTGGTGCATTGTTGTAGCGTTGAACCTTGGGTTTGCCCCTGTGCCAATAAATGGTTCCACTGTCGGGAATGAAACTGTGATTGATGGGAACTAAGGAAAGAGAAGCTTTGTGTGAAGATCCGACCTGAAATTGTGAAAGCTTTGTTCTCTGAGAAAGGTAAAAGTGAGAATTTTTTCTTAAAGAGGTAAGATCTGCAAGCTCTGCACTCTAATAAAGGTAAGAATAGTGAAAAGTTTTAGATTTGGAATATTTATGCTCTACTGAAGATAAGATTAGTGGAATTTTTTTTTTCCAAAGTATGGATCTAGGTATGTTTGATAATATTTGGCCTATATTGAAAACTAGGGCACCGATAGATGAAAGAAGATTTGATATGATTAGATCTGATAAGAATAGTGAAAGATATGTTATACCTATGCATAGAGAGAATGTTTGGAATAAAAAATGGATGCAAGATCCTAGAAAGAATTTTTTGCAGGTTAGCTACTATGATCCTAGTGTGCAGTAAAGGAAAGGTTGGGGATCATTTAAAAGAAAACGAGGATTAACCCTTTGTTACAGTTGCAGAATAACATATGGATAAGGAATTCCCTGGTAGAAGATCTCGTTGTCTTTGCTGTAGAGCTATGGACCATGAAGTATTAGATTTCCCTAGAATGATTGCTAAGGTTGAAAGAATGAATACAAACCAAGAAATCCCTCAGGCAGATCCAGAAACTGAGATTATGGTAGAACCCTAGAAAGAATCATAAAAATTATTGCTACAGATGAAAGAAACCTTGAATGATCATCGACTTATCAACTCATCATAGATATTCAAAGAAAAAGAGTGCATTGAAGCAAGAGTAGGAGACTTCGACATTGACTGTGTTCTGGATGAGGAAACACAGGTGAATATCGTGACAGAAATAGCTTGGGAACTTTTAGGAGAGCCTGCTATGATTCCTTCATTGGGAGGAATAAGATTCTTCAGAGGAAAACTGATAACCCTATGTGGAGGACTTACCCAGATATCTATGAGTGCTCATGGAACTTCGACAAAGGAAGATTTTGAGGTTGTTAAATTTATTGAGAACAACTCTCCATTTACTATGTTAATAGGAAAACCTTGGATCGATAAGGACCAGACTAGAAGGAGAGAAGAAAAAGTCTTAGAGAAGAAGAAGCAATAATTAAAAGATTTCATGACTAGGAGGATCGCACAGCTGATTGACGAACATGAGAACATATCGAATCTACTTAGGACCAGAGACTTGGATATCAAAGCTGCAAGAACACAAGAATATTGGCGGAAGATTGAAGTACCTATCCCAGATAGAGGAGAAGTCTTACCCTTGGATCTTAGGAAAGAATCTCAACAGCAAGGAGTTACTATGCCAAAAGAAGACAAGAATTAGAATGGAAAGAGGAATAATGAGATGAAGCTCACTGGGAAGAAGGCTCAAAAACTTTGCAAAAAGAGAGCAAAGATCAAAAAGTTACAGAAGGTTCCAAAGGGAATTTTGCAAAGTGAAAATTTACAAAACAGGAACTTTGCTAGGATATCATAACAACGTCACATAACACTTCGCCATGGCAAAGCAATATAGCCATTGGGAATAGTATAACTGTTAGATTGATACCCCAAATGGGTAGAAAGGAATTTATGGTTAGAACGATCGCCACTAGATCGTTGGGACCGCACCATAACAGATAGAACTGAATTAATGAAGGTATCTTGTCCGTTGGAAAGATCCATTACGTTGTTGTCTACTTATTCCATCGACTGTTGCATTGAGAACACTTTTGCGAATTGTATCAGGGAGAACTCATTTCTATCACGTTGTGATTAGTAAGATCGACACTAGTTCTATTATTTTTCACACTCATTCATCCATCCGATTTAAGCATGTATGTCGGACGAGTTCAATGCCATGGAGAAAATCGTCGAAGAAGTTCTCATCGATCTCATGGCTGAGAGAGTAATGTCTGCAAGTATTCAAGCGTCCTTGACGAGAGGAGTGCAAGCCTCTCCATCAACCACTCGTGGATCCGGACCATCTTGAGTAATCACGGAAAAGAGAACCAAGCACAGAGATGACCTAGAAAATGAAAATTTGATCCCGACCATATTTCCCAATTACATCCCGCCTTTGGCTGACATGGTGAGTCGATATAGTGTGCCAAGAGATTTTGAGTACACCATGGTTATTGCGTACCTATCGAAGGGGATATGCATAGTAAGAACACACTAGGACAAGATCGTAGCATCGAAGTTCAGCGACTTCAACCTCGGAGATCGCAAGAACCATAGCATGCTCGCCCTGTACAGATACTTGACCAGGACAAAGGGGAAGAATTTGAATATAATCCCTTAGTCGTGGAAGATGAACCTCGCACAGTCCACCCTGCTGAATGTAATGAAAATCCCACACTTTGGAAGGCACCAGGAAGTTAACACCTGTGTCAAGCTACTACTTTCATGTTACCATGGCGGCTACTTATGGCTCGACCGCCGAATCATATTCGATCTGACGCTGATCCATATGATCACATGATTGAGTATGCAAGGACTTGATCTGCAGGAATTCTATCCAAGAAAGGCCACAGATCGCGAACTAGCACAGAAGATCAAGGATACATACTGTGATGTTGAGAAGGGGACGCGAGGCTACAAGGTAGCTTCCATCCAGAATGGTGCAGTGTGCCTAGCATGTCAGTTAATTGCAGGAAATCTAGTAAGGAATAACTGACCCACGTAGGCCACATGATTTGTCATTGACCTCGTGGGGAAGTGCGTGGAAGGTCTACAGATGAACTGGGCAAAGTACCTAGTTAATCAACTTGAACTGGACTGTCGCGAAGCATAAGATCATGGCTATGAATTCCATTTTAGTTGGCTCCTAATCCTCATCGTGTTTTTTGCTTGGGAAATGCTGGAAGGTGCGACCTTCTTGGACATCGAGCCGTTCGAGCCTCTTGTTGTGAAGTTCACCACGCTTTGGTACTCGAGCAACATGAGAAAACAGTGCCAGTCGAACGTTATTTTTCACACGTATTACCTCCAACTGAAGAGATCCATCGAAGTTGAACCTTGCATGAATCTAAACACCCTACAGAGGTTCTGACCCTTGATGAAGTTTCATGCAGATCGACACTTCATCTACATTACAGGGCGAGCAGGCGAGCATAAGAAGGAGCTTCAATCATACTACAAGCTCACGAAAGAAGACCTTGAGGAGATCACTAAGGACTGGTCGAAATACCTCCTTATTCCCGTAGACCTTGCAGAGATGTCTGACCCTGACAGCCCAGAGACCATGCACAAAGAACATGATACACCCGAACACAGTAGAAGGAATAAAACCGAAGAGGTCCAAGACTTAAGTAGCGCCTCAGGCAAGACTTCTTCCGTATCACCTAACCGAGGGGGTGATGATGAAGTAGAAGAGATAAATGACAAAGAAGCTGAACAGAAACAAGGAGAAGTAACACCACCTAGAGATGAGATTGATCCCCTGGAGAAGAGGAAGGTTTCTCCCCCGAAACCTTCTTTTCGGAAGAATCCAGAGCCATTGTGACCAATATGTAGACTCTACTCACTACCGATGATTTTGACTTCATCATAGCAGCCCTAAATGACGCTTCACAGGAAATCATGGAGAAACAAGAAGCCAAGTAGGAGGAAATGTACGAAATAATTGAGGTCAAAATTCAAGGGGTACAACATGCCCTTCAATCCAGTCGCACAGTGTCCACTGCACCCCTTCCATCAAGAGAACCAGAGTTGGGAGATGAGCCAACCCAACTCCGTCGACTAGCGAATGCAATCGAAGCTCACCTTTGTCAAGCACAAGAAGAAATAGAACAAGACACCTATTCCTTGAATAAAGTGAAAGGAGTACTCATAGAACAACGTTGAGTTGCAGAGTAGGAGAAGGTTGCTCTCCAGGAAAAATTGGAAGAGGAGAAAACACAGGTGCAACAAGAAAAGGAATAGTTGCTCGTAGAGCAACTCGAAGTGAAAGAAGCAGTCAACAGAGCACTTCAATATGAGATAGGATTAGAACCACAAGAAGAAGACCAAGTCACACATCAAGTAGAGTAGCTCGCAGAAGCTATCCATCAACTACAACAAAGAATAGAAGACTTAGAGCTCTGGACAGTGCCCAACACTCTGCAAGATGTAAGGGATCAAAGAATGCAACTGCTCGAGGCACAATTGAGAGACTAAAGGCCCTTACTATGGAATGCAAGAAATTGAGTGATTGTAGTGCCCAGATGTATGAGCGACTCATTGAGAATCCAGAACTGAAGACACTAGAGTCACAGCTCCAAGAGGCAAAGTATCAAGCAGAAATAATACAGGTGCAGTTGAAGCCCCTGTCAGCTATTGAAAGAATGAAGTGATCTCAAGAATAGTGCAGTGCTCAACAGCAGGTCCACGCCATTCAGAATAGAGTCATGGAAGTGACTTAGAGGCTCCAACCTATATAGGACAAGGCTTGTTAGCTATTCACATAGATCAAAAGCCAAGGAGCAGAACTGGAGCAAGTCATCATTGTAGCTGAACAACGCCTAGAGGGACTTGTCAACAAAGCTATTATCCAAGAGTTCACTGAACATGAGGTCGTGGAAAACCAGCAAGTCGAAGCAGGTCAAGCCAAACTCGAGGTTTTTGAGGTAGAATTATCCATATCAGAGTGACTCAGGACGAGTCACAAGTGAATGTTGGGGGCCTGTTTTCCCTTGACCAAGTTTTGAGGATCCTTGGTCAGGTTTGACCTATTTTTGAGACTTTGAAAAACTATCAAAGGTGGAGCGCAAGACAAAGCAGAGATCATGGGATATCAACCCCTGTGAGGGCCCTTTTTTGGATTCAGGATTATGTAACTGGTATGGGAATGTCGGCCCATGGGTTTACCCATGTTTAGGTTCATTTTGTAATGTATAAATAAGTAGCTAGGCGATGTAAGAAGAGGCCCATGTGCTAAGACCTACAAGTTTGATCTGTGTGATCAAAAGTGCTAAGTGTTGAGTAGAATATTTCTTTTGTGCATATTGTGTGAGGCTTGCAGATCTCAGTTCAAGTGAGTGTAAGAGATTGAGAAGAGGCTTAGTGTTGTAACCTAGCTCAAGGAAGGAGGATCTAGCGAGGTGCGCATATCTACTGTCCTCTACGGAGTAGGGTTTTTGTGGCTCTGTGCATGTAACTAATTGAAGAAGCTAATAAAGAAGATGAAGAGTTGGTGGACATAGCCCTAGGGTGGGGTGAACCATGTACATGTTGTGTTTCTCTGCTTTGTGCGATGTGATGATGTGTTTATATGTTAATATTCTTAGTGCTTCGATATAGATGAATGGTAGATAGATATGTTAATGCTATGTTCTTAATATTAAGGATATGGCCTATGTGGATGTGCTTAGTTCTTGAATATAGTAGATCTGGTTAAATACTGTAATTCTCTGTAATTAGGGTTTAATAGCGCTATAAACTAAGATTGGATATTGGTGAACTATAACTGCTAAGTGCCCTGTTAAGGTGTTATAGCCACAGATCTATGTCCCATCTAAGGTTGTAGACACCGGAGTCCTGCAACCACCCCTGCCTCTACCTCAGGTGATACTTCATCTGCTTCGCAGGTGTTGCCGAAAGGGCCGATAGTTAGGGTTTTGTTCGTGCATTGTTGTAGCGTTGAACCCTGGGTCTGCCCCTGTGCCAACATGTCTAGTTATCATCAAATCAAAATAAAGGATGAAGATATTAATAAAACAACTTTTAAGACATGTTATGGAAATTACGAGTTTGTAGTAATCCCATTCGGACTTACTAACGCACCAACAAATTTTATTTGTTTAATGAATAGTACATTCATCCAACACTTAGATAAATTTGTTTTGTTATTTATTGATGATGTACTAATCTATTCGAATTCTGAAGAATAACACAAACAACATTTGAAAACAATATTACACACTCTAAGGGAACATAAGCTATATGCTAAGTTCGACAAATGTGACTTCTATCAAAGAAAGATACAATATTTGGGACATGTAATATTAGAAGATGGAATTGTAGTAGACCCCCAAAATATTAAATATATTATGGAATGACCTGTACCTAAGAACGTAGCAGACATACGATCATTCATGGGGATCACCTGTAGTGTACCTTTTTTCTTACCAAGGATTTTAACGCACTATGTAACAATCTGTACACACTTCTCACATAACACATACAGTCTAGTATATACTCCACATGCATTCAAGGAAAGAAACACATTTAACTCAGAGTAAAGCATATAGTTTACTTCTACGATTAAACAATCCATAGCTTTCAACAATAATTCATATACATAGCAGAAACATGATAATATATACAACACAGTCATGCCAAAATGTGATAAGAGCATAGTTAGATACTTATCTTGTAACAGTGGTGAAATCCACCAACCAAGTGCAGGCCTTCCATGAACCTCCCAGCCTTAGACCACACTGCTCATCATCTCAACAGTGGATCACCCCCGAGATGGGATCGAGATCCACCCCAAGGCAAGGAATCCTAGGCTAGGCTGAGGTTACAGGGAAAACAACACAGAAATATCTGGAAGGATTCTTCCCAAAGATGCCATCTTATTCCCACTACTACCAGACTCTCATTCCCCACATGCCTGTTTTTCCCGGGAGTATACACCTTCACACGCACAGTCCATCGGTGCTAACCTCCCTCTCTAGGTCTCAACAACAAGCCGGATCAAGAAGTCTCGGAGCCCATAGCTGGTGCTGGACACTCTCTGGAAGAAACCACTTCCCACCAAACTCTTTCACCTGGAAAGAGTTGCTCGCAGGCCTGACAACCTGCCTCTTCCAAAATCAACCACCTCCCTCACCTGGAGAGGGGTCATACACAAGCTCAGAAATGGCTTACTCTGGCTAGTATGCCACGTGCAGACCAACACGTGACCACCACAGTCAACCGGGAATACAGACTCGGGCTTCTCACACAAGCTCAACAATGGTGGCTAGGTCTCACGGTGTTGATTCTGGGAACTACACAGACTCTCTGCCCCGACCGAATAGCCATTTCCCTTCCGCCCTACCCAGGATAGACTCACGCTTTGGTGTCAGGAATGCGTGACAGACAATCCATGCAAGGGTCACACAGGTTCAGACGGTTCAAACCCAGGAATGTACCAGCTATCCGGACAAACACAGATACACGCCTCCTCTGTTTAGAGGAGGTACGAGGGTTTTTATGCAAGAGTCAGACCCCCCTTCCCTTCTGGAAGTCCGTGAGTCCCCTCCAGAAGGAACCCCCAACACGGCTCATCTCGGCCCTTTTATTGCATGGCCAGGGTTGACACTTGTCACCCATGCGACTGCACGCGTTCCTGCAACGTGCGTGCTTTCCACCACTTGGTAAATCACGTGTCCTTCCAAAAGGAATTAGGATAAAAACATATGATGCACATATCTTTTGAAATAATATTAAAATATTATTTCCAGGTTTAAGCCCCCCCCCCC
>JASDQU010588950.1:18916-34302 GCA_032191745.1 Picea mariana | reverse complement strand
AAACAATACCATAACCATTCAATAAAGAAGTGTTTTGCATAAATTCACTTACATCCACCAAGCATTCATGTAGAAAAACCCTAGTTGTAAACCTTCCACCAAGAAAATCACCAAAATCACCAAAAAGAAGCTTCCTTCAACACGTGCGCCACAATTTCAACCAAAACCCTAATGAAGGCCAAAAATTTCAGACCTCAACAAGTGGTGAATAAAAGATGATGAAAATATGAGAGTGAAAACCCTCAATATATACCATACTAATGAACTTAATTAAAATTTAGGTCATCAAAAGGCCGACAAGGCCAAAATACACAATAATATTGTTTTACATTAAAATGTCATATTGAAACCCTAATCAATAAAAAATTAAGACATCATGCCCCTTCTAGGGTGACGTTAGCCCTTTTTAGGGTAGCATAGGCCTCCTGGAGAAAAACGTTAGCCCTCCTTGGGCCTCTCCAAGTTGCCACACATGCCACACTACCATAACTACCTCCCCAAAACGTCCACAATGATGGATGACGTAATGGGCATGTTGGGTGACGTTATGGGCCTTCCAAAGCCAACGTTATAGTGGATAGGGAACAACCCCCCTAGGTAAGGCTCTACCAAGGTTCCTCTATGGAACATCCTCCTCTTCTCTGGTGAAAACCCCTCTGTCTTGTCTCTGCCCCCTGTTGGGGTCCTGGCATCCATCTGGTGGGATCTTCATCCCCATGGAGGTCCAAACTAATCATCTCCCCATGTGTACCTGTCCAATGTGGTACATGTTCATCGGGTATGATCCTACACATCAAAAAATATGGCCTCCATGGGCTCATAAGTCATAGAGATCATAGCAATGCCAATCACATCTAATCATCAATATTATTAAACATGTGCATAAAACCCCTTTTACCCAATCAAGTGCTCAAAGACATTATACAGATCTGCAAGGCAAGTTTGGAGGAAGTGATAGGGCATCCTATTAGGCTAGTGTCCACTGGAAAAGGGATGTTTCCAGAACAGATTAAATCCAAGTCATGTAAATGGGTGAGGTGGATAAGGGATGTTAGGACAAGGGGTGCAGTAAAAAAAGGGAAATGAAGGGATCACCTATGGGTGCCTTTGTAAAAGGCGAGCTGCACATGTCCTAGATGCAAATATTTCCAAGCCCATTCATGCCTTTTATTATTTATTCTTTATTGTTTTTTCTTCAAGAAGCCAATCAAGGGACACTACCCTGGCGTGGTGACCAGTGGTGGCAATGTTACCCACAAGCACATTCATGAAGATGAGAAGGTTGGATCGTGATGAGACCCCCTTTCTCTTGGGCATGCAACCAAGAGCCACTACCCTGGTGTGGTAACTAGCTGCTAGTAGTGTCCTACCGCTAGGTTCCCATGGACCTAATAGGCTAGCTCATGATGAGACCCCCTATCCTATGACTAGGTCTTGTTTTATTATTTATTTTTTTATGGGTCCCTCTATTTCTTTTTAAGAATCCTTTTACTGCTTTATCAGGGATCCCTGGGTGAAGCATATCAAGGCTTTATTTTTTAGGATTTTTTCTATTGCCAACTTCTTTTACCCTCTGGGCCTTTATCCCCTTCTTCCCACAAGGTAAGGTGCAACCCTTATATAATTGGCCAACCCAATGCCCAGACCAATGTAATGGGATGGATGAGTGGGAGTAAGGTGGAAAATGGTAAGTATGATGGGATCGAACGATGACTCTTCATGAACCCCCCCAGTGGAAACTCAAAACCTATGGGCATAATATTACTATGGCATCCTATCATTCCCCCCAGACATGGTCAAGTGGATAAGTATAAGATCCAAGCACATGTTAGAAACAAAAAGAACTAAATGCACATATTCAAAGGTTTTGAGGAGAAGAGTGACACATACCATGATACCCAGACTCATTACCTCATGTAGCTAAGAAGCCTTTTACTGCTTTCTCAGGGATACCTGGGTGAATCATATTGAGGTTTTAATTTTAGGCTTTTATCTTTTTTCAGTTTCTTTTACCTTCTGGGCCTTTAGCCCCTTCTTCCCACAAGGCAAGGTGCAACCCTTAAATTATTGGCCAACCCAATACCCAGACCAATGTAATGGGATGGATAAGAGGGAAAAAAAATCGAAAAGTGGTAAGTATGACGGGAGCATACGATGAATTTTCAGAAATCCCCCCAGTGGAAACTCAAAACCTATGGGCACAGGCTTACTAGGGCATCCTGTCATTCCCCCCAGAGATGGTCAAGTGGATGAGTATAAGATCCAAGCAACCATTAGAAACAAAAAGATCTAGATGCACATATTCAAAGGTTTTGAGGATCAGAGTGACACATACTATGATACCCGGACTCATTACCTCGTGGAGAAAGAACCATCCCTGATATCGGACCAAGCCGAGGTGATGGATGTTGTTTCTACTGACAAAGTGTAGGTGCTAAAAGGAAGAAAATATGGGCCCTCCAGAGCCATTCTCAACTTGATCTAGCTCTCAGTACTCCATGTCTAGGACCTGTGGGCCTCGAGACATATTCTCCTTAGTTATCCCTAAAAGTGGGGGATAACATCTGGCTCCAACTCGGGGACATGTGCTCACTATAGAGTGCATGAGAACCTCAACATCTATGGCATAGCATGTGACCTGCTTGATCTCAATAGAAACTATCAGTAATCATTTGGGGTGGTGATATCACCCCCATCTCATATATATATGAAAACGAAAGCAATCATATGTACAAATGTGAAAGAAAATTACTCTAGTATGAAATGAAAATGATATATAGAGTGAATGCAAATGCCTACCTACTTACCTGTACTTACTTGTTGGCTGGATGTTAGATGTATTCAAATGACCAGTGAAACCAATCTAGCAGTGTCCTTCAATACCTGCCTTTTTGCTTCATCATAAACCAAAACAGTGATAAGTCAAGCACAAAAATAACATGGGTTAGAAAATGTATCGTATCATTGAAAATAATAAATTCTAACTCATGGAGGTGAGTGGGAGGGATAAAATCACGCCAAGTCATTCTCTGAGGAAAGTGCTCAATCCACTTTAGGAAGGGATCGTGAAAAGTCAAAGGTTTAGAAAAATTGACTCAAAAGGTCTACAAGCTGGCTACCTAGGACGTTCTCATAATTTGAAGCCTTGGAAGGGATTGTCAAGGGTCTAGTAGATGATTGGAAAAATCTCAAGGGATAGTTGAAAAACTGAGATGACAGACTTAAACTTGTAGTATTCAACGAACCCTTGGACTCTAGGGTTTTTACCAAAGGAAATTAAATATCAAAGACATATTTCCCAACTACACCCCTAGAGATACAACAAAGTAAATTAATCGGAGGTGGCATGGGAAAATCATCACAAGGGTCCTTATTCAAGCAAACAATGTCCTTACTCCTATCAAGACCTGAGCACAACGGCGTGTTACAATTTTCTTCATGGAATAAATCCAAGTGCTCAGAGGAGTATTCATCAAAAACCTCAAGGTAAGACATAAAAGTATCAGTGCAATATGTGACTAGGTCAACCTTGTGTGTTTGGAAAGTATTGGTAATATCATCTTCTTGTTTCCATTGGTCAAGAGTAACTTACTGTGATAATCGTAAAGGCAACACCTGGAAATCATTGTCAATGTCATAAATGGGATCCATATCATAGAAAACTACATCCCACCTACGTCTCCCAACATGTCTGAACTCATCAATGTTATCAACCATGTCACTAACTGTATCATAACATGTAGGATTTGAAGCATTCAAGGACTCATTTATCTCATCCTTATCTCCCCCATCATAAAGTAGAGAATCATCAAAATCTTGGAGAGGAGGGTAACTTATTGTTTCTTCTTGTGTAGGAGCTTGGAGGACTTGGGTGTTTTCAACATGCATCATTGTTTCATCCTCATTGACTTCCCCTTCATATTAAATTGTATAGAAAAGAATATCTACTTCGTTTGAGGATTCCATTTCTCCTTCACTTTCTGAATCATGGAAAAAAGTGTCATTGGGATCCTGAAAAGGAAAGAAACTAACCTCATCGTCATTTTTTTGTGCAGGCAGAAAAGGCTTGTGGATGGATTCATCAGAAGGAGGAGCACAGGTTGATACTTCATCATTTTTCTTAGGTTTCATCTTTTCAACCATGTCTTCATCATGTTGGTTGAAAACTTGTTCCCTTCTTTCTTGTGAATTTTTAGTAAAGATCTCAAGGGAAACTAATCTCTTCAAACTAAAGGCATCTGGGGTAAAGGGATGTCCTTTCTTGAACAATGAGATATTTGCCTCAATTTTTATAGCCATGTTATAAGCTTCTGTGAGTGTTTTTGGACCCTTTTTATCGAGGAGGAAGCTCAAATGCCCCATAAGTGCATGGGTATAGAGATACACAAGGTACTTGGCTTCAGGACAATGGATTCTAGGAATCTGGTATAGAAACATATAAAACCTAACCCCAAAATACTTGACAGTCTCATCGTCAGTTTGTCTTATGTATTCGAGTCCTTTAAGTAATAACTGGATATATTCCAATTTCATTCCCCAACTCATGAGTAAGGTTTCTTCTAACTGGTCCATAGATGTGATGCTAGCAGCTGGAAGATTATCATACCTTCTTCTAGAATTTCCATGCAGACTGGCAAAGAAAAGTTTCATTACCAAGTCTTCTGCATCATCACTAATAGGGTGGAGTTTAAAGAAAGCCTATAAATTACTCATGTGATAGTCGAGTATTTCCCCATCACTACAAGTGAATCTAGGGAGCCACTTTTCGTACTTCGGGGGCATTTGTCGAGGGTATCCTAGGATTTTACCCATGTCCAAAGGCTTGAAGTTCCCTAGTTCCCATTGAGAATTCATAGTTGGCTTTGTCATCAGTGGAGTCACTAGACAATTTTCTTGAAATTATCAAAGAAATAAGGGAATCACCCTTAGTGGAGTCATCAGGTAAGCTTGTAAGATAAAGACTTTTGAGGCAAGGCTTACCGAAAAGTGTCATCTTTTAGGAGAATTGACTCATTGTTCCCCGACAACGACCCCAAAATGTTATCGCACAGTTTGTAGTTAAGGTAAAAGACAGATGAAAGGAGGGAAAACTGGCGTAACTGAGACTATCCCACCACTGTCACCTCAATGGGAAAGCTCTTTCTATTTAGGGTGGCAGGCCCAAGGGAGACGTCCATAGTGACCTGGGGTTTTGAGAAGGAAAAGGATTGAAAGGATAAGTATAATATTCCCCCCTCACAAGTCACCATCGATCAAAACATCTCGGCTAATCAACCAATAAATATAATTAATAACCAAACAATGCACCTGCCTCAGACAAAGCAAGAAAGAAACTATACATGTGCAAGCTTACTTGTCGGTTAGTACTTCATATAATCAAGGACTTCTGATATAAAGAAATTTATAAGCAATATTGATGAAGCAATTCAACGATGTACAATAACAATGATTATAATATATATAACTTCACAATAAATGCTAATGAACAATGGCAATCAATGTAACAATATCAATACTAGAAGCAACACTTTAGCCAATCCTCCAATTGCTTTAAAGACACAATAAATGTTGTGCGGATATGTTTATAGCACAAAATAGATGACGGAAACAACAAGGTTAGTAAATGTTAGTCTAATATAGGGTTAGAAGGATTAGTAGTTGTTCAAAGTATTAGAATTTATGTATGATCAAGGTACTCAACATAGGAATTCTTAGATCGGTGCGTTACTAGGGAAAATGGAGTCAAGAAGGCTGCAAAAGTTGAAGGGTCGTGATATTAGTGATAAGGCTAAATACTAGAGGGTTAAATGTTGAAGTGTTGCTAAGGCAAGGCCTCAACAATGAAACCCTAGGGGAGAAAGGCTCACTAAGATGTAGAAACCCTAGGCCTCAGTGCTTTCTCCTCCTTCTTTAGCTTATTGGCAAGATGAAAACGTCTAGCTTGGGTAAAAATTGATAGGGCTAAAGACAAGAGAGTTTGAAGATGAAGTGTTACTAAGGAAAGGCTTCATCAATCAAACCCTAGGGGAAAACGACTCACCAAGGTGTAGAAACCCTAGGCCTTGATGCATTTTCATCCTTCTTACCTCAACAATAAGGATAAAATGGCTAGGCTAGAAGAATAGAGGTAGAGTGGTTCTATGGAAAGGCTCTATCTAACTTCAAAAAATCAAATGGATCTTAACTTAGTAGGGACATGAGACAAGGACACCAACATGTGCTTTTCACCTAGGGTTTAATCCAACAAATTATAATAAAAAAATGCAAGTAAACAATACCATAACCATTCAATATAGAAGTGTTTTGCATAAATTCACTTACATCCACCAAGCATTCATGTAGCCAAACCCTAGTTGTAAACCTTCCACCAAGAAAATTGCCAAGAATCACCAAAAAGAAGCTTCCGTCAACAAGTGTGCCACAATTTCAGCCATAACCCTAATGACGCCGAAAATTTCAAACCTCATCAAGTGGTGAGTAAAAGATGATGAAAATATGAGAGTGAAAACCCTCAATATATACCATACCAATGACCTTAATTAAAATTTAGGTCATCAAAAGGCCGACAAGGCCAAAATACACAATAATATTGTTTTACATTAAAATTTCATAATGAAACCCTAATAAAGAAAAAATTAAGACGTCATGCCCCTTCTAAGGTTACGTTAGCCCTTTTTAGGGCAACATAGGCCTCTTGGAGCAAAACATTAGCCCTCCTTGGGCCTCTCTAAGATACCACACGTGCCACATTACCATAATTGCCTCCCCAAAATGTCCACAATGTTGGATGATGTCATGGGGTTGTTGGGTGATGTTATGGGCCTTCCAAGGCTAATCTTCCAGTGGAGAGGGCACAACCCCCCTAGGTAAGGCTCTGCTAAGGTGCCTATGTGGAATCTCCTCCTCTTCTTCGATGAAAACCCCTATGTCTTGTCTTTTCCCTTTATTGGGGTCTCAACATCCATTTGGTGGACTCTTCAACCCCATGGAGATCCAAACTAAACATATCCCCATGTGTACATGTCCAATGTGGTACCTATCCGTCGGGTATGATACTGCACATCAATAGATACTCCCTCCATAGGCTCATAAGTCACAAGGATCATATCAATGTCAATAGCATATAATCATCAATATTATTAAACATGTGCATAAAACCCCTTTTACCCAGTCAAGTGCTCAAAGACATTATACAAATCTACAAGGAAAGTTTCGAGGAAGTGACAAGGTGTCCTATTGGGTTAGTGTCCACTAGAAAAGGGATGTTTCGAGAAGATATTAAATCCAAGTCATGTAAATGGGTGAGGTGGATAAGGGATGTCCTAACAAGGGGTGCACTAAAAATAGGGAAATGTAGGGCTTACATATGGGTGCCTTTGTAGAAGGCAAGATGCACCTGTCCTAGATGCAAATATTTCCAAGCCCATTCATGCATTTTATTCTTTATTCTTTATTTCTTTTTCTTCAAGAAGCTAATCAGGGGACACTGCCCTGGCATGGTGACCAGTGGTGGCAATGTTACCCATAAGAACTTTCATGGAGATGAGAAGGATGGCTCGTGATGAGACCCCCTTTCTATTAGCCATGCAACCAAGAGACACTACCCTGGCATGGTAACCAGCTGCTAGTAGTGTCATACCTCTAGGTTCCCATGGAACTAATAGTTTGACTCATGATGAGACCCCCTATCCTCTGACTAGGTCTTGTTTTATTATTTTTATGGGTCCCTCTTGTTTCTTGCTAATAATCCTTCTACTTCTTTCTCTGGGATCCCTGGGCGAAGCATATCAAGGTTTTAATTTTAGGATTTTATCTTCTGTCAGTTGATTTTACCTTCTGGGCCTTTATCCCCTTCTTCCTATAAGGCAAGGTGCAACCCTTAAATGATTGGCCAACCCAATGCATGGACAAATGTAATAGGATGGATGAGAGGGAAACAAGATGGAAAGTGGTAAGTATGACGAGAGTGGACGATGAATTTTCAAAAATCCCCCCAGTGGAAAATCAAAGCCTATGGGCACAGGATTACTAGAGCATCCTTTCATTCCCCCCAGACATGGTCAAGTGGATGAGTATAAGATCCAAGCACCCATTAGAAACAAAAAGAACTGGATGCACATATTCAAAGGTTTTGAGGATCAGAGTGACACATACCATGATACCCGGACTCATTAACTCATGGAGAAAGAACCATCTATGATATAGGACCAAGCCGAGGTGATGGATGTTGTTGCTGCTAACAAATTGGAGGCATTGAAAGGAAGAAAATATGGGCCCTCCAGATCCATGCTCAATTTAATATGGCTCTCGGTACTCCATGTCTAGGACCTATGGGCCTCAAGACATAATCTCCTTAGTTATCCCTAAAAGTGGGGGATAACAGGGGTAATATCCCTCCTCCATATCCTTCACTCGGAGGCTCTTTCCAACAGTCAATCAGGCTTAAAACCATCTCTATTTTGTTCAGTGGGGGGAGTCTTGGACCTCAATCCTATATGACTGTGGTAGGTTCTATAACTTTTTATTTGTTTGGTGTGTTTATAAATAACTCTTTCTTATCATATTCTTTCTCGGTAGGGGGTAACCCTATCTTTGGTCAACCAAACCCTATGAAAAGATTGCATTCCTTCATAGGGAGTGATGACATGAGATTACTCTTTGCAAGGTATTGGAAATCCATAGAAAGACACATTTCCTTTGCAAGGGATGTCGATCAGGGGAAAACCCTCCCACACTCAGTGGAACCCCATGCATGGTTTAGTACCTATGCCAGGAGGTTCCGCTAGGGGCATGCCATACCAAGGTATTTGGAATACTGTGCAGGGATAAATACCTACAGAATTCATGTCATCCAACTATGCTAATCAACGGACGATGCAAAATCAAGCACAAACTCCTTTTACTAGCCAAGGCCACCATGGTTTCTACCAAAACCTTGGCCAGTAGGAAAACCTTTCCTGGCAACATTGTGTTAGTAACAATTGTGGTATTGGGGCACAAAGGTACATAGGTATGTGGTATTGCGATAAGTGCCCA
Source organism: Picea mariana (assembly GCA_032191745.1). Taxonomy (NCBI): domain Eukaryota; kingdom Viridiplantae; phylum Streptophyta; class Pinopsida; order Pinales; family Pinaceae; genus Picea; species Picea mariana. The sequence continues at coordinate 25,266 of JASDQU010588950.1, read as the reverse complement.
AGCATAGCACATAAAGAGATCCATTTCGGGCCCAGGTCAAGCGAGTGAGCGCCCCGATTTCAACGTCCGGGATGTATCCAAAGAATCAAATCAGCGGTGAGTGGGAAACCGCGATCAGCAAAGTTGTGCCCAGGCTAACGCATTAGATAGCGCCCATAGCATGTTCAAGAATGGATGACATCCATTCATCCCAAAGGATGTGTGGCGCAAGGTCTGGCCGCATCAGAGTTTCAGAATTCGGGAGTTCATGAAGTGAAGGTTTTACATCTTTGAAAATCGTGAAACCCCGAACCCCGACAACACCAAAGCACCGAAACTGGGGCCCGGACCCACAACAACGTTGGGTGAATTTGGGACCATATGTTTTCAAGGACGCGTGGAAACCATCAGCACACTGGGGAAAATCCGCGACGGGAGTCAGCGTGGAGGACAGGTGTTAGACGCCTGGGAAGAGTCAGGAATCGAGATATCGGAGATCCCGGGAGCAAAGGTTTCATACATTGGAAAATCGTGATATGTGATTTCCCAATAAGGCCTAGGAGCGTGGGGCCACACTGACTGTCAGGAGGACAGGTGGCATATTTTAGCGACAGGCGAAGGGACCGTTGATAGGTCAACAACCGGGACCCATCGGAGGATCGAGAATCGGGGAATCGCGAGTCTTGGATACATGCGCATTTCAACGTGACAAGTGCCAAAACCCTGACGGAGATATAGGGCTGCGGTCTTATGAGGGATGGTCGTATGGACCAAATAGCCTATCCAGGAGGGCTAGCGCATGGAGAAAAGGGCGCATCACAAATCAGGGATTGGAGAGGCAAGGAGTTCTCGACAGCGGGAACCGCGAAAACCCGAACCTCGAATTCCCGATAGCACCCAGAGCCGGGCCCATGGTTTTGGCACCTGGTCATCAAGAAGGAGGCCTGGGGAAGGGGTGCTTATATTTTTCATTCAGCTACTCGGGCCTCGAAGCGTTGAGCTAAATCTCCGAAGGGGGGCACTTTTCTCTTCAGACTCCAGTTTGACGTGGTTTGGATACCGATACCTGCAAGGAATGAATGAAGGAACGAGAGGGTGGTTGAGGCCTCGCCTCAATCATTAAGTGCAAGGTATGGAGGGTCTGGTAAGTGGTCCTCTTGAGAAGGTCCTGTGTACCCAGTCTTTCAGAAAAGCCATGCTGAGTCCTCAACTAGCCAGAGGAGGTCTGCGCACGCTAACTCAGCATTTACTGATTCAGCTACTTCCCCTATGGGAGCCATGTGCAGTTAAGGTGGTGTCCGACAAAGAATATCAGTTTGAGTTTGACTGAAGGGACACCAAGCCTTGGGCAACTGGGCACGCCTCTGTTAGGCATTTTTCTCTGAGTATATAGACTCAGTCTTTGTATTTTGTAAGGCATCGATGGTTGAGCAGAGCTCCCGGTTGTAAAGTTTTAATGAAGCACTGTTATTCTAGTTATGCATGAACTTTTGAGACTTCTTGCCTTATGGATGCCAGTTTTTTCCATGTCTTTGTTTACACTATATTAGAGCAGCTCAGAACTGGAGGATCCAGTCGAGTTGTAGCTATTATAGGATGATGTTGTAATGGATCACTGTAATAGTTACGGAGTCTCTAATCGGTTCCTGTGATTTCCTTAACACTGAATGACTTGGAATTGGAGGATCCAGTCAAGTCTTCTCTCCAGTTTCTTGAAGCCCTGAACCAGGAGGATCCTGCGTTCAGAGTTTTTCCCCTACAGATCACCGAAAGGCCTGTTGCCTGAGGTAGTTTGTTCATTTTTCTCCTAAGTCTTCCACCTGCTCATCTTTTAATCAACCCACTGGCTGAAGTTAGGATTCCATACCTCCTTTGTTCTTTACGTACCAGATCTAGTCCCTGAGTTAGAGTGATATCTCCTCGAGCCTTTTTCTCCATTTGATCATCCCTTTATAAACAAATCGTGACATTAAATTGATGGGTTTCAGGCTCTGCTCCTGCAAGCAATCCAGGAGTGACTTATGACGCTAACATTTCTGGCGCCATTGCTGGGGACGAAATTGAAGATTTTCCCGGGGTAGAACGACATTAAGCTTCTGAATCCAAAGGTGCATCAGATTATCAGAGCCTTTCAAGATTGCTAACATGCACCTGGCGACTCCATTGTGATGAATCCACTGTGGCGGACCTGCCCTGTCAATTGTGGCTTTTAGGGGTAGGCATACGCGGTCTCATCCACAGCTACCTCTAGCTATGCCCAAAACAGATCCAGAGGCAGTGCTCAGAAGGGGAAAGGCCTCTAAAGAAGAAGCGTCCATCACTGAACCAGGTAATCCACCACATCCTTCTGTGGGAGCTCCTTTTTCTCCTCCTCAGTTTCCCGACAGGCCTGTTTCTGCAGTTTCTCGTTTCCTAAATTTTGGGTGTTCCTGTTGAGTTTTCCTCTCCTGGTCTGGGACTGGAGGGTAAGGACCTTGTCACTCCCCTCTCCCCTAAAGCTATACCCTGGCGTAGACCCAGGACCGCAGAATATTTCCCTACACCTAGCTTAACCACTCCTGTACAGAGAGGAGCACCCGCTGACTTGAGCTCGATAGCCTTCTCCTTAAATCCCCTCTTGTTCCCCACTCCAATTTGAGGCTCATTCTCAACAGTCCCTTCGCGAACTCCTTCTCCTCCAAGATCTCCTCCACCTAATATTCCTATGGCTGGTGCTAATCCCCCTTTGACCCGAATGGAGGCCATTATAGCCGCTAGGTATGCTCCCCTTGTGCTACTGCATCCTCTCAACACCCTCCCAGCAGATGGTTACCTCAAACAACTTCCCAGGTTTACAGGTGAGGGGGACATAACTGCAGAAGAGCACCTAGAAGCCTTTTACGGTTTCACAGATGATAATAACATCATGCACGCAGATGTATGGATGAGGATTTTTGTCCATAGTCTCCAAGGAGAGGCTAGAAAATGGTTTAAGGCCCTGCCTCCTGGATCTATTGATGGGATCAAAGCTTTAGATAATGCCTTTTTAAGACAGTGGGGAGATAAGAAAGACTTCATGTATTGCATGATAGAGTTTGGGTCTTTGAAGAGAAAGGAAGGAGAGTCCATCTCCGATTTCTCCAAGAGGTTTAATAAAATGTACAACAAAATCCCTGCTGAGATAAAACCCTCTGAAGCCTCTACAAAGATTACTTATGCTAGCGCTTTTGATCCCAATTTCTGCCTCTTGTTGAGGGAAAGAAGAGCCACTACTCTGGCTCAGATGCAGGATGCAACCATGGAAGTAGAGTCTAATATATTGGATTTTGACCGACTCAGGCATGCTACTAGTAGGAACATATCCAGGCAGAGGCCTGAAGCTGCCTCATCCAGTTCCTCTTCCCTGCCCCTTCAGGTAGATGAGATAGCTAAGGTACTCAAGTCACTTTCTGCTAGGATGGAAAGGTGGGAGTTATAAGGGAAGCCCATGTACAGAAATCCCCAGAATGTCGATGGTAGAGGTTTCAGTAGATATGATAACCATGGGCCATGGGCCGTCCCAAGGGAACAAAGAGACAAAGACAGAGAAGACCAAAGAATTTAGGCCCCTTTTCAGAACAACTTGGTGGCTGATGAGGAAGAAAGAGAAACAGATGAGCTTGACCCTAAAATCCACTTCATAGAGGACACTCCTCCTTTTCCTCATCTCACTCAAACAACTTATGAGGAGTCTCTCATGGATAGTCAGCTAAATGAATTGAGCAAGGGAGACAAGGTTAGCGGCGGCCGAGGCAAGTATAACCTGAGGTCCGACAAAAAGACAGTAGCACCTGATATTCCTGAGCAGTCCACTAGAACAGAAAAGCCTGCTAACGCAGTAGCCGACAGTCACAGAGGTAAGAAGGCTCAACCCCTCTCTCCCACTGTCCACAATCATGTTCCTGAAATAAGAGAAATTCCAAAGCCTACCTCTTCTCTTAATTTTGAGCATGAGATTCAAAAGATCAGAATCCTTGCGCCCCTCACCAAGCTAATTAAACATGAAGAACTTAAAAAATGCTTCTCCGATATTTTACAGTCTGAAGCCTCATGCCTTCCCACAGACTCCATAAATCTCCAAGATGAAAAGCCAACAGTTGTCGTAGGTCCCATGGTAGAAGATAGAGATGATTCATCCCCTCCCTTCTACACATCCCTGAACATACATGATAAAGTGTTTCACAACTGCTTGATGGATTCAGGGGCTTCTCACAACCTCATGCCAAAAACTGTCATGGAAGAGTTAGGACTAGAAGTCACCCGAGCCTATCATGACCTCTATTCTTTTGACTCTAGGAGAGTTCAGTGCCTCAGAGTTATTAAAGACCTGGTAATGACCTTGTTTCAACTGCCCATGAAAAGCCTGGTCATGGATATTGTAGTGGCCAATGTTCCTCCCAAGTTCGGTATGTTGTTGTCAAGATCTTGGATAAAAAGACTGGGGGGAACCTTGCAGATGGACCTCACGTATGCTACCATCCCAATGTTTGGAGGGGAGCATAGAAGACTATACAGGGAAGCCCAACTGGCCTACATAATCAGTGATGAAGCCAACCCTACCAACCATCCCATCTTTTCCTTGGACACTGATTTAGGCTCCAGTTTACTACAACTCACTCATGCCCCTGAGCCTCCTCTCAAACTCAGAAAGCAACCCACCATTTCCCCTAAACTTCCTCCCTCCATCACTCCCTTCTGGAAACTGTTCTTTGATGGAGCCTCTTCTAGGGAAGGCGCTGGAGCTGGGGTGGTTTTTGTGTCACTTGCTCAGGGAACCATATCTCTGTCATACAAATTAGAATTTGAAGCTACCAAAAATGTGGCAGAGTATGAGGCTCTTGTTTTGGGATTAAGAGCTGTGAGGGAAATGGGAATTCAGGAAGTAGCAGTGTTCGGTGATGCAGAGTTGGTGGTCTAGTAGATCAAAAATGCTTATCAGGCTAAGCATCCTCGACTCAGAAGCTACAGAAATGAGGTGTGGGACCTAGTTGACAGTTTCTTCTTAGCATTTAACATTTCATTCATCCCAATAGAGGAGAACACCTTGGTAGATTCCTTGGCTACATCAGCTAGCAATTTCAAAGTACCCTTGCCGCCCAAATTCAGATATGATGTAGAGGTAAAATACAGGCCCTCCATACCTGACAACGTCAAACATTGGAAGGTATTAGAGGATGATCTCGAGGTCAAAAGGTTCTTGGAGACTATCGAGGAATTTTCAGAAATGCACATTGACCAAGACGTCGTCTTAGAGGAAGAGCTCGATGGGGGTAATTTTCTGAATAAAATTGTAGAGCATGACATTGTACATCTACCCAGCAACCATATTCCCAGAGGACTGGTTCCTTTGGAAAGACTTTTTGATGGAAATGATGTCTCGTTAAAAGGAGAAGTCTCATAGGAGGACGCTGGTACTATTCACTGCAACATTGGGACTAAGGGTGAGCCCAAGTATGTCAAATTGTCAAGAAGTATGACAAAGGAGCAGAGGTCTGAATACATTAGACTTTTGAGGGAATTTGCAGATGTTTTCGCCTGGACGTATGAAGACCTCAAAACATATGACATTTTTGTCATCGAGCATAAAATCCCATTAAAAGAAGATGCAAAGACGTTTAGGCATAAGCTAAGATAGATCAATCCTATGTTGTTGCCTATCATGGAGAGGGAATGGAAGAAGTTGCTTCAAGATCAGATCATTGTACCACTGAGATATTCAGAGTGGGTGGCCAACTTGGTGCCAGTAAGGAAAAAGAATGGAGAGATCTGACTCTGTGTAGACTTTAGAAACCTGAACAGGAGCTCATGGAAGGATAACTACCCCTTGCCAATGATGGAACATATACTGCAGAGGTTGACAGGAGCTTCCAAGATGTCCATGATTGATGGATTGTCTGGCTACAATCAAGTCTTTGTTCTGCCCGAGGACAGGGAAAAGACAACGTTCACCACTCCATGGGGCACATTCATGTATGCCAAGATGTCGTTTGGATTAATGAATGCAGGGGCGACATTCCAGCGCGCCATGGATATAGATTTCATCAGGGAAAAGGATAAATTCATGGTCATTTATCTGGATGACATCACAATGTTTTCAAAATATGACAAAGAGCACTGTTGTCATCTCAGGAAAGTTTTCCTAAAATGCAGAAAGTTTGGCATTTCATTAAACCCCAAGAAATCTTTGTTCGCCATGCAGGAGGGAAAGTTACTAGGCCACATAGTATCGACAAAAGGATTCAGAATTGACCCCAGAAGAGTTGAGGCGATACAAGCCTTATCAATCCTGAGGTCCAAGAAAGAGGTCCAATCTTTCCTCGGTAAAATTAATTTTCTGAGGAGGTTTGTGCCTA
>JASDQU010588949.1:48265-63962 GCA_032191745.1 Picea mariana | reverse complement strand
GCCCTTGGCCCGTAATTTCTTCTTTCCACCCGATTTACTCGACCTTTTTGATAGTCCTGTATCTGGTGAACATTACAACACAGTTTCAATGATTATTTCAAGCCCAGTTTTACTTTTTGGGTGATAATGACTCAGTGAATTACATTTCCTCTCGACATGTACAACTAGCTCTCTTGATTCCTTTTCAATCACGAAATATATCGTCATGGATTTCTACGGAAACTTATAATCACTTCTCTTTTTATTCCTTTCTTTGTTTCCTATTAAATCCACCTTTCTAAACTTCATCATTTCCCTTTCAAGGGTTGAAGAAGATAAATTTTTAACTCTGAGATCCAAGTACAAATACAGCCAAGACCTCGAGTTGAGATTGATGAGGATGAATTCGGGGTAACTTGCAATTTTATTATTAGCTTAGATTCACTTTTAACACAAGGAAACAACAACACATGGATCTGGGGGCACCATGGCCCCATTGTCTACATATTCATTTGATAGGATTCATGTCCCTCAACCAACTCTCATTGTGGGAGGTTGGAATCTCAACTCTTACGGATCCAATCCTAGCTATTTGTTTTAGGAGCCAGTACGCAAATGAGTGGCTCTTCTACTTACTACACCCCATCTGTTCATCATTCGTTCACCATGCCAATTTGTATGAACACTTTTCCCATGGCGGGTCCACATATATCTTCGGGTCTTTCATACAGGGGGAATAAGTTTCATGGTTCGGGCTACCCTCTCCACAGAATCCCTTCATATGGGGGCAACACATATCCTCACCTAAATAATCCTTATCATACTTTTGTCTCTTCGTATACATCTTCTTCAGTGATGATGCTCGTAAAAACCTCTATGGATCAATTAGGCAGAGGATACTACCTTTCCGGACAGGGATAGGGTGCAAACCAGGACCCTTCCTGGCCTGCAATGTCTCAAAACCAGTGTTTCCCGAGACCTTGGTCTCAAATGGCACAACTAACCATCATCGCTAGTCCAATAACTATCAGTCATAGTGGATCTCCATCACCAACCACTGTTAGTCATGTCAAAGATTGGTTGACAACCTCTGCAAGTCATTTTGAAGACCCACAACCAGACGCTCCTAGTCATGTTGGGGGCATCACTCTAGTCGCCATGAGTCATATAGATGTCACATCTCCAACCTCTATGCATCATGTGGGAGATGAACCCCCAGCCTCTGCCAGTCACGCTGAGAGCATGTCTCCAGCCATTATAAATGACGTTGGGGGAATTCATATGATTGAAAATTATAGACGTATCAGACGTAAGCCCAGATTCCTTTGCAGGACTTGCAAAGGAGATCACCTTACTCGTTTGTGTCCTTCTACCGTCTAAATACCGGAAGTGTGGTTCTCACTTGGGGGCCCTTCAGGCTCTGAGGTGTCTATGGTTTCCCCACACTATGTTTCTCCTTTGATTGACATGGAAGTCATGCCGATGCAATCATCACCTGACCACAGCCCCATTTTTTAGTGTGATGCATCTCCTGGCCTTATTTTCATGCATCCTATTCGACCCACGGTCAAAGAAGTGGTCGCAGCAGTTAAATCTCCAGTCAATCCAACCCTTCCCTTGGAGGGTGATGTGTCCTTCAACCATATCATTAGAATTTCTAGTACTGCATCTTCTAAACAAGAGAGAATGTTACTCTCCCCGAGCACTCTCCCTCCAAGTCCGGAAGAGGTTCTCTTCGACTGGGATGGTCTAGTGGGGTATCCAATGCCTCCTCCTATGCATTTTTAAGTAAGAGACATTATCTGATATATCATGGAGAAGGTAACCTCCGCGAACACTTTATCCTCCTCAACTTGGAGAGCTTTGGGTTTTCCCAATCTTGTGTCAGTTATTCGTAAGACGCTGACCTTTCACAGAAGTCCAGCACGGGAGCCTTGGCCTCCCCCATGACATGTCTCCAAGAATCCTCTCAACGAGTATGATTTAAGATCTTTTCCGACTCATTTTCAAAAAGTGAAAATATTACCGAGTGAACTTGTCTCTCTCACACTCATAAGTTGGATTTGAAAGGACGTCTATTTGGTACAAGTTTATCCCTTTTTCAATCCAAGTAGACTAATATTATGAAAAAGGAAATTTTCTGGCATTAAGTTGTGATTGCATATCATGCCCTTGCTTGTAGTATTGAGCCTCTTGTCGGTTCTCTCTTTGCATTATAAACTGTTTTCCTGAGCAGTTTTGCATCCTCAATGATGCAGCCCCCCCTCCCCTTCGCGGTTTTGTGACCTCTTGATCTCTAGATCATTCCAATAGTTGAGTCATAATGACTCTTCAGGTTCCTGAATGAACCCAAAACAATTATACACAGGCCCTTTTCCTTCATTTGGTGCAATTCCTGTGACACCCGCACCCTCTGTCTGTGCTTTCTAGCGCTCTTCATTTCACGGGCGCTAGCTCCTTTTCACTAAACCCTTCTTCATATGTCCCTGGGCCGTGCCCTTGTGCTAATGTGTGATTGCAGGCGCGGGAAAGAGTGGTTTCCAACCAACCCACTTTTCACCCTGCAATCCTTCTCGTGTTGACACGTACCCCGTCACTAAAACAGTGGTTGAAATTGCGGCCCACTCAAGGAATATTATTGTCAAAGCATGTCCTGGCCCCACAATCCCTTATATTCGTCGATCTCTTCTCCTTTGGCGTTGCATGTGATCAATGGCTATTATCAATCTCCATTCCACTCTTCTTTCCTCCCTCCATGTGTCTCCACAGATCTCTACGATCTGTCGACACGTAGTCCTGTTCGAATCAACGATTGTTGTTGATTCCGCCTTTCCGAACTCTGGGAGTTTCAATTCTCAAACTCCAGTATCCTATATGTGACAATATTCTGGAGTGGAAGATTTGTTGCCACATTTCCCCTTGAATCTATGGCCAGGATCTCCTCTGTGAGTGCGGCCTTCGGGAATCTCGATTCTCAACTTTCACAAGCTCCCTTTTCTAATCTCCCTCTTCGCATGTGGCTTTGGATGATGTCCTCACATGACCACGTGACTCCCTGCTAAAGCTCAAGCACCTCCAATCTTTGAAATATTGTGGGACCATCGATCTCTCGATCTTGACAGTATCCTAGATTGACGGTTCAGATCTATCCTCCTCAAATCTATGGACCAGATCCCTTCGCGATCCCAAACTTAAGGATTTTCAAGTCTCAAACCTTCCCTACCTCTGTGTGGAAATATTCTGGAATGAAAGATCTTACGACACCTGTCCATTTAAATGTGCAACTAGGATCTCTTTCGCTAATCCGGCCTTTGAGACTTTCAAGTCTCAAATCCTCGCCTCTGCTGATTGGATATCTTCTGAAGTGGAAGATCTACTGACACGTATCCTCCCCAATCAACGGTTGTGCTCCCACTTAAGGACTTTGGCCTCCTCAAATAGATCAATGGTCCTCAGACTCCCTTCTCGATCAACGATCAATATCTTCTCCAGGTCTTCTGACTTTTCCTCCTTCGTTTTCTTGTGGAGTTTTGGATTTTGTGTCGTGTGTCCTCCTTCACATCAATGGCTCTCGTCGCTTCGGATTTTTGGGCTTCTGAAATCTCAAATGTCAAACTTTTGCCTCCCTGTTGCTTTTATCCAGAGTTGATAATCCTCTGTCGTGTGTCTCCTCCTCGAATCGATGACTGAAGTTTACTTCGGGTATTTACCAGGAGTGCATGGATCTATGCCACGTCTCCTCTTGATCTGACGGCTACAGATCACTTCGGTACTTTACCTATGGTGTCTAGATCCTCGCCACGTCTCCTCTCCTATTCCTACGGCTCAGATTCACTTCGGGTGATCTAACGACTCAGAGCTACTTCGACTCTCTGAACTTTGTCTATTTTAGTTCCCAAACTGAAACTATAATGTAAATCTCCGTGGAGCTCGTGATCTGGTGACAAGTGTCCCCTCGCAAATCGACGAATCTCAGCTCTTCGTCTCTTCAGGATTTGGTTGTTTCAACACTTCAACCTTCGCCTTCACTTAGATCTTCTGACCCGTTGTCATGTATTCCCTCCGGATCCAACGGTCCAGATTCGATCCAGCCCTTCGGCTCTCTGTGCTTCGAGAATCTCAAGTTTCAAACCTTGAGAGATTCTTTCTCCTGTGTATGCGAGTGTTAAGGCTCGTGCACCTCCCTCTGGATCCAACGATTGTTGGTCCTCTGCACCCAGATCCAACGGATGGGATATTTTTTTTTCCCCTGTGCTTCCTTTTATTTGTTGGACGTAGATCTAACGATCCATGCTCCTTTCCACAGCCGATCTGACGACTGTTGTCGCTCCTTCTCCTGAGCTTTCACCTTCTTCCGAATTGGAATATTTTGTAAGTGTTCAAATCTTTCGGCCTTTGAAATTTCTCCTAGGAACCTGACTCTTGGTCTCGCTTCACCCGTGTAGCATTATCCCTCCTTTGAGCTTTAGGACTTAGAACAATTATGACTCTTATGTGCCTTTTGCGTTACTCCTCCTGATCTTGATCTCTTCGAAGATTTTGATCTCCCATGCATACCTTGCATTCTAGGGATTTCGTCAAACTTGGAATTTGAAGGATTTATTGAAAAATAAATACTTCTCGCCCTCCTGGATTTCTTCTTCTCGATGCACTCCTTACAGAGATTTTCCTCATAGAGTATTCGACAAACATGTTTCTCCCAAACTCGACACGGATTTCTTCTGTGCACACTTGCACCGGCTCAATGCCCACCTGGCAGAGCTCTACAGAGTTCTCAGTAACTCTGGTTCTCTCTGAACTAGTTAAAGAGTCCTTCATGTGCACTCCTTGCACTTTCATTGATGAAGGTTCAACGGTATCCCTCATGATCTTTCCCTTGAGTTTAAACCTCTGTCAACGCACTCTTTGTGGACTATGTGCACTCCTTGCACTTGAAAAATAAAAGACGATAAAAAATTCAAACTCATGCAATACTTCACCATTTACGCATTCAAACCATGAAATGCATAAAAACATAAAATGAACACAAATACATAAACACATTGTATGTAGGAAAAACTGTTTGTCTATTATCTTAGTGTGCCTATACAGATGATTACAAAACTAGACTGTAATAGAGTCCCAATTCTCTCAAGATCTCTCTCTCAGAACTATTCTACCTCCTAAGGCCTCTCTCCCCATACCTCTCTATCATTCTCTACCTATTTTCCGTATGAAATCTAATACAAGATCTCCTTACAAAAGAGGGGATCTGCGAGCTCATCCTCTTTCACCTAACCTCATCTATTACATTGAAGTTTTCATAAATGTTTACCCAGACCTGACCACGATCTGGGCCTACTACAAGCAACCTTTTAAGTTAAATCCAACCACTACCTGTACAAAGGCATGGCCCGACATTTACAACCTTACAACACAAAAACTTGTATAGGATTATTTCAAATTTAAAAATAGGAGGTTTAATGCTTCTCCCTTTCTACATTGCATGTTTTCATGTTGGCATGTTGGCACGTTTGCTGAGGTGGAGCAATGCTCTTGCATCATACTCCCCTGCTAGGAAAAACATGAGCTCCTGGTCATGAGCTTCTCTTATCCAATGTTGAAATCCTCGTAGATCCCAAATTCTCTTATGGAGTTGTCCTCTTGCTCCTCTCCAGCTATGTTGTTGTTGTTGCTTCTTTTTCTTCTTCTGATTCTTCCCTGCTTCTATGGAAGACTCTCTTCTGTTTATCTCTCCTTTGATGACTGCTTCTACTGACCTCAACATCAGCTTCCTGATCTCTCCTATCACCTTGTCCAATTGCTCCAGTGGTTGGCTCTTATTATGCAGTATTCTCAGCTACAACTCTTCCTTCTTATCAGTGAGAAAATATACTCGATCTCCCATGTTGTATTTATCTCCCCTTGTGGCATTGAGTTTCCACTCTACTACAGACTTCAATTCCACGGTATCATCATCAAGTTTTTTCTCGGCTTCCTCTTCTGACATCTTGATTTCTATCAGCTCCTCTCATGTTGGTATATCTCCAACTCTCTCCACCCGTTCCTCTGGCTGGTACACTCCTCCATATGTCTCCAAATTGACCTGTTGGATGTGAAAGCTTTGCACCATTACCCTTCTCTCTATGGCTTCCAATTCATCATACAGATCAGCAAATTCCATGTTGTCTGCTTCCTCTTCTGCTGCAAGCTTTAATGCTGCAGTCATTTCTTGTTCAGCTTCCTGGCTGAAAATTTTTAGCAATTCGGTTGAATGCCCTTCTCCTTCTGTTGGGGAAAACGTTAGTGTATACTCATTCTCTTGTTCTTCTATGACAGTCATTGTTGGTTCTTCTTCTTCTTCTTTTGCACTTTCATCATGTGCACTGGCCTCTACCTAGTTCTTTGGTAGGAATATCTTGATCCCTCCAATAATCATAATGCTTCTCTAATCCTCTTCCTGGATGGTAAATTTTTTTAACTTGTCATCATCTTCATTCACATGGTCTACAAGTCCAAATGAATCTCCATCTATCAGCACTCATCACTGACATGAACTCACTTCTGAGCTCTTGAGACTTTCAGACAATATCATCTCCTTCTCCCTACCCACCTGGCAATTTGGGAATTCTCTACTACCCACCTGGCACTCTATGAGATCAATTGATCTCATCTCATTTCCCACTTGGCAATCTGAACTTTCAGCACTGCTCCCCTGGCAGTATATGAGACCTCCACCTGGTCTCTTTCCATTGCCCACCTGGCAACTTGAAAGTCCATTTATGCCCACTTGGAAGTTTACAAGATCTTCATCTGATCTCTTCTCCTCCTCGTCGCTGAGATTCGTTCTGGCCCTTTGGCTCTCCGCGCTTCGGGAATCTCAAGTTTCAAAACTTGAGAGATTACCGCTCCTGTGCATGCGATTGTTAAGGCTCATGCACCTTCCTCTAGATCGAACGATTATTGATCCTCTGCACCCAGATCCAACGGATGGGATCTATTTTTCTCCCCTGCACTTCCTTTTGTTTGTTGGACGTAGATATAACGATCTGGGCTCCTTTCCACAACTGATCTAACGACTGTTGTCGCTCCTCCTCCTGATCTTTCACCTTGTTCTAACTTGGAAGATTTTGTAAGTGTTCAAAGCTTTTGGCCTTTGAACTTTCTCCTCCGAACCCGACTCTTGGTCTCTCTTCTCCCTTGTAGCATTATCCCTCCTTTGAGCTTTAGGAATTAGAACAAGTCCGACTCTTATGCACCTTTTGTGTTACTCCTCCTAAGATTGATCTCTTCAAAAATTTCGATCTCCCATGCACACCTTGCATTCTCGGGATTTCGTCAAACTTAGAATCCAAAGGATTTCTTGAACAAGAAATACTTGTCGCCCTCCTGGCATTCTTCTGCTCGATGCACTCCTTGCAAATCTTTTCCTCACAGAGTATTCAACAACCTTGTTTCTACCGAACTTGACATAGAGTTCTTCTGTGCACACTTGCACTGGCTCAATGCCCACCTGGAAGATCTCTATAGAGTTCTCAGTAACTCTGGTTCTCTCTGAACTCGATAAAGAGTCCTTCATGTGCACTCCTTGCACTTTCGTTGATGAAGGTTCAACAATATCCATCCTGAGCTTTCCCTTGAGGTTAAACCTCTGTCAATGCACTCTTTGTGAACTGTGTGCACTCCTTGCACTCGAAAACTCAAAGACAAGAAACAATTGAAACTCGTGAAATACTCCACCAGTTACACATTCAAACCATGAAATGCATAAAAACAGAAAATGAACACAAATACATAAACACACTGTATTCAAGAAAAACTGCTTTTCTATTATCTTTGTGTCTATACAGATGATTACAAAACTGGACTGTAACATAGTCTTAGTTCTCTCAAGCTCTCTCTCTCAGAACTATTCTACCTCCTAAAGCCTCTCTCCCCATACCTCTCTATCATTCTCTGCCTATTTTCCCTATGAAATCTGATACAATATCTCCTTACAAAAGAGGGGCTCTGTGAGATCTTCCTCTCTCACCTAATCTCATCTATTACATTGAAGTTTTCATAAATGTTTACCCAGACCTGACCACGATCCGGGCCTACTACAAGCAACCTTTTAAATGAAATCCAACCACTACCTGTACAAAGGCATGGCCCAACATTTACAACCTTACAACATAAAAACCCGTATAGGATTATTTCAAATTTTAAAATGGGAGGTTTAATGCTTCTCCCTTTCTTGATTGTGTGTTTCTGTGCTGGCGTGTTGGCATGTTTTTTTAGGTGGAGAGATGATATTGCATCACTCAACCAAGTAGATCCTTTTTATATCATTCTCAACTTGACACCCTATACCCAGGAGGGAACATCCCCCCGAGTGTCCATCTCTTGCATGCACCTCCTTGCATTGATCATAGGTACGTTCCACTGCTGGAACTAGTTTTTCTTACTTGCGACACTCGTTTCCTCCTATGTATCATAGAATTCATTTGACTATGAAAAAACAAAAAAAAATACTGGCGGGAAGGGAGTATTATCTTATATTGGTAGCAATCGCGTTGCCTTTGAACAGAGCACAACATTTTTGAGTCCACTGGTAATCATAATTTTGGGTTTAGCATGACCTTAGGAAGTTGATCTCGTTACAGAGAGTTTACTCCCCCGACTGGATACTTGTCTAGTCTCTATGGAGAGTTTGATTGATGCCTCCTGCATCTCATGGTTTCATCATTGAGTCTATGCTGCCAAAGTTTTCCATATGTCTCATGCTCTTGTTCAAAGGATGTCTATCAACTTGTGTCAGGCATTCCTCGTAACTCTTGACTTTGCATGTCGGACATACCCTCAGTTTGTCTTAGAATCACATGAATTTGTAGTCTTATTGCGCACCCTGGTCCTACTTTCCTCATTGGTAGGTAACCTTGAACCCAGTAGTCAGCATTTCATCATTGGTCGTTGACTGGGTGGTTTCCCTTATGTTCGAAGGAAATACATCTATTCACACATTAGGATTCGTGCAATGTCTTGGATTCGATTAGCCTTATTGGTGGTTTACTCACCTTTGTCAGTAGTTTTCCTCATTGGTTTCTAGTCAGAGGGTCTTTTTCGTGTACCGCTTGCACCTAGAAAACGCGAAAGATGCACAAGGTCGTTGGTTCATGAACATGTTCTTCATCTGATTTCCTCCAAATCATCAATCTCCTGCTTTGTACCTCATGTTGAATGATGAGAGATGCCTTAATGCTCTCCTTTCAATGGGTCTCCTTCCATCGACTTCATCTCATCTATTCTAGAGACGAGACCTAGAGTCCTATGAGTACCTAGAGGCTTGCAGTCATTAATGGTTGGTTCTCTCACCAACGACAGTTGGGAATACATCAATGTCTCTTGATCTATGGATTCTTCAAGTGTATGACCCTGACTCCTTTATTCACACTTGTAATAATGTACTTGGTTCCTTGATACCTACTTTCATCATCGGTAGGATGTCTTGTGTTTGTTAGCGGTATACCTCAATGACCGGTAATCAAACAAAGTCTCATTGTGTTCGACCTCAACTCCTTTATTCACACGATGTAGACTTGCACCTTTGATGGATTGTGTAGAAGAATCAAAGACATCAGTTTTTAGTTGCAACTTTTTTGAGTTGTTTCTACCTTTTCATTGGACCAGTACCTGTGTGACTTCAGTGATCATGGCAGATCATATTGTACTCCATTGTATACATATATCTTCAGATTGATTTTGAGACTGGTTTTTACTGGGCCTTGTTCGTGACTATGACAGCCTTTGGCATGTAACCACATTTGTATTTTCCTATTCATGGCCATGGACAGTTGTTTGGTATATTTTCACATAGATCTGCAGTGTAATTCATATTGGCATCCATGTATGCAAAGTCAATGTAGATTGTAATGAGCAACTATTTTTCCCAACTGGGTCCCCATTACTCCACTTATGGATATTATAATGTATTTAGGCCATCGCAGATACTCCTCTAACCTCACATATTAGTGGGCATATGTTATAGAAATATTTGCCTCACCCCATGCAATCTTGCACAGAGGGCCTTTTTACATTTCCCTATGCAGACTTGAAGTCCCATTTTTGCAAATCCCTAAGCTAAAAATATAAATTTTCCATGTATACGCACCCTACCTATATTACAACATGCGTATACACAGGTTGCACCACTACAGCCGCGTACATCGGGAAATGTAACCAAAATTGAAAAATGGTTTTGGGTTTCCATGTCACATCATGAGATCAATGATCCTTGGCCTTCCATATACTGGAAACGTTCTGACTCTGCCCTTCAGTTCCACTTGAAGGCAATAAATAGGCCAAATCCGATCTATGGAAAAGAGGAGAAAGAATTCAACTTTGAGAGAAAAGTTACTCTGGAGAAATTATTCACTTCACATTGAGTCTGCATCCCTTTGTCCTTTAAGTCTGAACACATTATCCAGACCCCAAGATCTTTCCTTATTTATTGAGAACTTCATTGTCTCTCTTATATGAGCTTGCCTTTGGTGGTGGAGGAATAGCTAGAAGGAACTTAGTTTCTCAGTTCTAAACCGTGCCGACATGGAAGTTTGTAACTCGTTCATTTATGTTGATTATATCTAAATAGAAATACTCTTTTCTCGTCCAATTAACATCTCGTAAATGTTTGAATTGTTATTCCATGGGTGTATTTGTTATGAACATTGATGGATTATGCTATTGAATTTGATAACATCATATATTATAACAATATACTTGCGTTGCTTGGTTGTTGAGGACTAGTTGCAAGTATATAGCTTTGGGTCAAGTGCTCAACGGTGGACTTCATCGAACGTCTGGACGAAGTAGGCTTCTTATCTTGTCTTGATATCATATTTGTTTATATATCATACTTGAGATTAGAGTTTATTTCTGCAGTCATTTTCATCTGTTGTGGTTTACCCCTAGCCATAGAGAGATTTTCCTCGTAACAAGTGACTATATGCCAAGTGTGAAACATATACTTGAAGGGGTCATGGAAATAATGTAATTGGAAGTGTGGTGAGCTTGTTTATGAGTACCTACACACAAAACCCAAATACCCCAAGTGAAAAATACTTGATAGTAAAGATCATATTGTGAAACTTTCATGAAATGATAGTGAGAAATCATATTTATAACTAGGATGATAAGAGAGGGGTCACAAGGAAGGTGCATGAAATGAAAACTAAATCATACCAGCGTGTCCAATGTAAAATGGTAATCCCAATGGTGTGAATGGTTTGAAAAACAAAGCTATTGAACTCTTGTATGGGTGAAAGGAAGTTTAGGCATGGGTCGTATAAATAGTAGTGGGTCTAACCATGCCACCTCATTTGTACTTGTGGTGACATGGACATATGTGCCTTTGAGCAATTTGCAAGGGTTCAAACTCCTTTTCTAACCTATTGGATATCATATTTCAACTACGAGAGAGTCAAGTAAGGGGTCACAACCTCCCGGTATTTTTGGAAATGTCAATTTTTTTCTTAGGAGAGTATGGATGGTTGTATGGTCCATTTTTCAAGATGGATTATATAGTTTGTGTGGGTGATTGGAAAATACATGCACTGATTCGTGAAGGTATGTTTCGATCACCTGTGTCATACAACCTGTTGATGGGGTCTTTGAGGAAGGTTTCGTCGGGGTAAGAAATAATGTATGCTCTCTTTGTGGAGAAGTGTTTGATGATGATAGAGACATACCAAAGCAATTCAAACTTTCTATGTCCTATAATGTCATGGGAGATATGATAGGGTAGGACTAAGTCGCACTCGTTAAAGAACCGAAGGTTGACATGTCGATCCAAATTATCTTTTGAGCATTTTTTGGCATCCTTGTTATTGGGATCGTTTATTGGAGTGAGAAGAGAGGTCGTCCAAGTATGCAATAATGAGGTGGGAGAGATCATGGAAGATAAATGTCATTTCTCACTAGAATGTGGCTCCATCATTTTTGAGAGAAATGGGCATGACATGATATGTGAAGGTTCCCCAGGGTGTGGTGAATGTAGTCTTGTACTTAGCATGTTGGATTTGAATTTGGTTATAGATAGAGAATATGTCCACAAATGACATGGCTTCATGTACGATGCAAGCATCGATGACTTGATCGATGAAGGGGGTGGTAAGTTTGTCCTTAGGACAAGCTTGGTTGAGGTCTAGGAAGTTGATGTAGATGTGAATTGTTCCTTGTTTTTTGTTAATGGGAACAAGGTTAGATACCCATGAAGTTTATGCAATGGGGTATATGAACCTAATAATGTGTAATTTGTCAATTTCGGATTTGATATCCATGGCTTTAGAAGGATGCGAAGGCCACTGCTTATGGACAATGGGAACAACATATGGCCAATTTTCAATTCAATGTTTGACAATGGATGGGTCAATACCAAGAAAAAATGTCACGATGCTATTAAAAAATATCCTCATATCAAAGAAATTTTTCAATGGAGGATGCAGGCACTGAGGGTCATTTATTCAATGATGTCGGGTTTTATGGAAATATCCACCTTGATGGTTTGGGAGATGTTGGCCATGTTTCCTTCCTCAAAATCATTTGGGGCGGGGATTTGGTTTTTCAACCAATCAATGGTTCAGTGTCGGTAGTGAGTTGAAAAGCATCCTGCAGTAGAAAGAATGATCGATGGTGCAATGCATTCCAGGGATAGTCAAGTGTCATCATGGCCTCTAAAATGTATTCATATGAATGGAAGACGTATGAAAAGAAAGGATTTTCATATTTATGAGTGGGAAAGTGTGTCACATTGGGGATAGACATTTCACACAAGATTGGCATAGTGTTGGGGGTTGAAAACTCAGTGGTTGTTGAGGAAGTACAAGATAATGGAGTTTCTGACCTGGTAGTACTATCATCAATAGGGGTTGCTTGTTTAATTAGAGGTATTGTATCTTCACTAAAATAAATTTAATAGATATGAACACATGTGTGGGTGTGTGTGTATTTCATGGTCTTGAGGAGGAGGAAAAATCTCTCTACATGGGCTTGTTCTTCCTCTCGATATCACTGGGCCTTCCAATAGCACTCAACAATGGGACATGAACACGCCAAAAGAAGAACTAGTAAAGGTATAAAATATCAATTATAATGAGGGGTAAAGGGGGCATATCCCAAGAGAGTTAGTGATATTTCCCAATAGCCACACAAAGTATGAACAAGGTACAATTGCATCCCACAACCACCACTTGTGTAGAAAAATATTAGGTTTTTTCCACTAGGTTACCTCATTCAAGTGTAGCAAGGGATTCTCGGCCTCAAAAAGCGGTCACCGGATGGGTAACCTCACAACGGCTGAGTGGATCAAGAAGGCACGCACAGAAAAACTGAACCTTGGCACTCACCCCTTCAAGGGTATCTCCCTACCTTGTAGTGTAGGAACACTTGAATTAGAGGATTTTAATCTCCCTAAATAGTCAACCACTAAGTTTTGAATGAAAAGAAGATAAGGGGGTATAATTTGGATACCTACCACTGAAATCCTAACTTAGACTAAAATTTTGTTTTATGACCTTCCGAGCAGGATTTTAGTGAGTTCTTATGGTTGGTTTTTAAAGAGGTTTTTGGATTGGGGGACCAATGCCATTACTTAATGTGTTCTTTGTGTAGAAATTTAATGACAAAATCAGCAACGCTAAATCATGGCATACACTTAGCAACCTAGAGATAATTGTCTTCTATGAACTCTGAAATGTCTAAACCCGCATTAAGAAATTACCATAAGCAGAAATATGCATTCCAAAGCAATTTTGCAGTGGAATAAACACAATGAACAACAACCATTCAAATCAGAAAAACTTAGAAATTTAGGCAATGCCAAGGAAAACCCCAATGAGAGAGAGAGATGTTATTAGCTTCAGGAAAGATATATCAGAAGCAACAATACATTTACAACCAAGAGAAATAACTTATATCACCCAACAGTCCCGAATTTCTACCTCGATTTACGTGCCCAAAAAATTTGTACTGCTATACGGATTTTCCCTCTTACAACACCTCAAAATATGTGCCAAATAACAGTTGTACGGAAAGCAATAGAAACTTTCCTATTCACAAACAGAAAACACTAAAAGAGCTACCTTGATTTGCGTGTAACAAGTTGCCTAGAAATTCATTCCCTCCCAGCCTGTTGTATGGACTGTATGGATTTGTACAGTAAGGCCTCTCTAACAATTCCAAGTTACATCACCCTCACACAGAAAAATCTCTTTGCACCCTCATCAAATTATGAAGGGCATTATATTCTCCCACCTTCTGCGCCCTCATCAAATTATGAATGTGATCAGTACCCTATTCTGCCACCGCTTCAAAGAGTAGTATGAATACATTAATTGTCAACATTTGTCATATGTCGTGAAAGTATGTCGTGAAATGAGTGAAATGATAGTAGGAATTATTATTAAAAAAACATTATAATATTATAATATTATAATATTACGAAATATGATATATTTTTCATAACCATTGATTAATATATTTTAAATCATCCACATAGCTATAGTTTATATAAAGTTTGCAAATTATATTGTGTGACTAATATTTATTTAGTTGTGTTTACCCGACAATCAAATTAGTCATTTATTTAGTCGTTTTTATTTGTGTGACTAATTATTTAGATCTGTTTTTTTTTCTTGACAATCAAATTAGTCATCTATTTAGTCATTTGTAACTGTGTTGTAAAAAAATAGTAGAATTTAGTCATTTTTTCATGTCGTGGCTAAAAAATTTAGTCACGTAGTCATTTATTTTCCAAATTCTACTAGTGGAGAAAGGGGAGGAGGGAGGAGGAGAGAGACAGAGAGAGGAGGAGGAAAGGAAGGGGGGTGGATGGAAAGAGAGGGAGGGAGGAGGAAAAGAAATAGATGGAGAGAGAGAGGGGGGGGATATAGAGAGGGAGTGGATGCGAGAGTGTGAGGCATGCAAAGGTAAGATCTAGGTCTAGGTCATGGTCTAAGTCTAGGTCTAGGTCTAGGTCTAGGTCATGGTCTAAGTCTAAGTCTAGGTCTAGGTCTAGGTCAAGAGAATTTCTTTCCTTACAGTGCATGCCTTGCAATGTACCACTCTTGCTAGTGTGTGAGACAGGAAGATAAAGAGGGGAGGTAGAGAGTGAGTGTGTTAGAGTGTGGGAGGGAGAGAGAGGAAGACATAGAGGGGGGATAGAAAGTGTGTGCTCAAGTGTGGGAGGGAGAGAGAGGAAGACAAAGAGGGGAGGTAGAGAGTGAGTGTGTTAGAGTGTGGGAGGGAGACATATATAGACAAAGAGGGGAGGTAGAGAGTGAGTGTGTTATAGTGCGGGAGGGAGAGAGAGGAAGGAATTGAGGGGGGATAGAAAGTGTGTTTGCGAGAGTGTGGGGAGGAGAGAGAGGTAGAAAAAGAGGGGAGGTAGAGAGTGAGTGTGTTAGAGTGTGGGAGGGAGGGAGAGGAAGACATATAAGGGGGATAGAAATTTTTAGTTTGAAAGTGTGGGTGGGAGAGAGAGGAAGACTAAGATGGCAGGTAGAGAGTGAGTGTGTTAGAGTGTGGGAGGTAGAGAGAGGAAGACATAGAGGGGGGATAGAAAGTGTGTGTGGAATAGTGTGGGAGGGAGTGAGAGAAAGGAATAAAAGGGTAGTAGAGAGAGTGTGTGAGAGTGTGAGAGGGAGAGAGAGGAAGATAGAGAGGGGGGTAGAGAGAGAGTTAAATGTAGCAAAGAGAGGTAAAT
>JASDQU010588949.1:31018-48165 GCA_032191745.1 Picea mariana | reverse complement strand
TGACTAAATTCTACTATTTTTTTGCAACACAATTACAAATGACTAAATGGATGACTAATTTGATTGTCAGGAAAAAAAACACATCTAAATAATTAGTCACACAAATAACAACGACTAAATAAATGACTAGTTTGATTGTCGGGTAAACACAACTAAATAAATATTAGTCACACAATATAATTTGCAAAATTTATATAAACTATAGCTATGTGGATGATTTAAAATATATTAATCAATGGTTATGAAAAATATATCATATTTCGTAATATCATAATATTATATAATATTATAATATGATAATATTTTTTTTATAATAATTCCTACTATCATTTCACTCATTTCATGACATACTTTCACGACATATGACAAATGTTGATAATTAATTTATTCATACTACTCTTTGAAGTTATGGGAGAATAGGGTACTGATCACATTCATAATTTGACGAGGGCGCAGAAGGTGGGAGAATACAATGCCCTTCATAATTTGATGAGGGTGCAAAGAGATTTTTTTGTGTGAGGGTTCCTTGGAACTGTTAGAGAGGTCGTATTGTACATATCCATACAGTCTGTACAATAGGTTGGGAGGGAACAAATTTTGAGGAATCTTGCTACACGCAAATCAAGGTAGCCTTTTTAGTGTTTTCTGTTGGTGAATAGGAAAGTTTCTGTTGCTTTCCACTGGTGCAATTTTACTAGAAGGTCAACCTATGTCAACTGCAAAATAAAATCAATAAAGAGGCAAGCATTTTTTTTATTGGGCACTGATAATACTCATAATGGTGAACACTCAACAACCTTTAGACTCTCTGTCGATCGCTCTAGTAAGATTCTACAACAATATGGAATTTGTGACTTTGTCTTTTTTAGAAAAACAATTCTTTTTCTTTTTTTTTTTCTCTCAAACCACCTTTCTTAATCACCCCTATAAATCTAATTTTGATCTCATAATCCAATTATACTCTTCAAGAGCTTTCCGATGACTGTAACCATGCTCAAAACTGAGCTTGGGATACAAATTTATGGTCTCTTCGTCTTTTCAGACCTTCTCCCGCCATCTCCACGTGGCACCCAACTGGCTCCGCATCACTCGCACCAAACAACATGGATTGATGTGTCAGAACATGTCAAATCTTCTATGTGGCACATTTCAAATAATGGACGATGAGCACATTTATACAAACTGATGATGGGTCTTGGAGGCGGTTCCATGCCTAACCGAAAACCGATATATGGTGGATCCCCACCTTTGACATGACCAAAGATCCTCCTGGTTGCTGGTTATCCAATTTTTCATTCCTTATCACAATACCCCAACTGGGGGCCTCACCCCACAAGGCATCAAGACTTTGGGCTTCACCAAGGCCATTGCAAACAAATCTCCACTCATCCGGTAGTCTGGTTCTTTGGTGCGACGACTCTCTCCTAAGCTTGTCTAATATATCATGAGAATGATCTCTTGACCCCCAAGATCTAACAACTGGGATCTACCCCTGGGCTTAAGGGTGTGTAAGGACCATGGTCCCATTCCTTGATCTGCCCACTCATGTGCTGACACCTGTCCACTTCCTATTGTCTAAATTGGATGACAATAGGTTCGTGGATGATGATGTGGTGTTGACATGTCATGGACGTGGCACTGACATGGCTTCGATTACCGTGAAATGGGACCATGGGGCCATCGGTCCCCTACGCAATCTTCAATCCAACCTCTATGATTCGACTCTGGTCCATTCCACTGGGCTTCCCCCATGACACTTTCTATATGAATCCTTGCCTACCACCTACCACTAGCCATCAGAGAGATCATTGCTTGCTCTCTTTGTTCCTAAGTGATTTTCGGTCCAGTCCACTGGCCACCAGTCAGAGCACCTCTGACTCTTCTTCTTCACAAGTGATCTTCGATGCAATCTGATGCCTTTTCGCGTGGGGTCCTGACCTTTTCTCTACTCTTCCAATGACACATAGTGAAATGACCTATCATAGGGTGACAACTGGCATGTACGTAGGATAACTAGGCACTGACTAGGAGTACTAATGGGGTGCTGAGGTGGCAACCAAAAGATACATTTCGTGCAAGCTCGACAATGTTCCATGTCTCTCTGTGCTTCACACACAAGTGATAAAGGGTTCCTTGTTGATTATAAACCGTTCATTGGAACCCTTCCCCATGCATGTGGGATAAAGGAAAAAAAGCAGGTCACATATCTACAACGAAAAACCACGTAAAGGATAGATTGATGACTACCGAGCACTGTCACATTTACATTTGTCGGAAGCTATTCAGGGTGTCATTATAATGTATATTCTGATCATATCTTGCTATCATTCATTTCCATGTAATTGAATCTCGTTCAGGAATATGGTTAAACACATGACACTCTTCCTCTATTCTTAAACATTTAACATATATAGCAATAGAATCGTTGCACATAACAATATCAAATTGAATCCCAGTTTTCTCAGCTAAAGCATGAACCAACTTACCCATTCCAAGATCCATTGAACTAATACATGCTTAGAGAATGAAAAAAAAAGTGTACTAGTTTGAATTCATTGATGTCCATAAAATTGTTAAGAAGAGCTTCAATGTACCATCATTGTACTCATTCTAAACATACCTTGAAATTATAGAAGTCCAGGAGACCACATAAATTCTCTTCTCCGATGCGGTCTTGTAGAAGCTACTTTTCTCCCAAAATAAAATCATCCAAACAACTTCTATCCTGTAGCAGGCCCTTGAAGGTATGATGCTGTAACCTACAAATATGATACCAATTTTTCATGTACCCAGCCACTAGGCCGAGCCACACTACTTCAAAAACAAATTGTCATAGCTTTGAATACTAATTTTTCATGTACTTGGTATCAACACCATGAAAAACTTTGCTCTTATACCACATTTAACGTACCTAGAACAACAAACACAAAACAATTTGCTTGAATATTGATCTGAAACATATCCATTGCCCGGGTACTTCCAAATTCTCCTTCTTGGGTAAATTACAATTTCTGATACCAAAGATTAGAATTAAGAATCATGATAACATCACATGCAATAATCAAGACTCATGCTAAACTGTGAAAGAAATGAACATCATGCCATGGACAACATTAACAACAAGCATGCACATATAAACACATCACAAAGATCATAAATACACAATGAAATATACATTACACATAAAAGACAAAGAACACTTATCTTTAATAAAACCATTCACCAACTAGCTTCAGATGTCAGATGTTCCACCCAACCATAGACATTGTTGTTCCAAATCTCAATAGCAGGTCACCCCTGAGCTAAGAATATGAATTCATAAGGATGGGTCCTAGGCCGAATATAACACACACAACAATTAGCTACCAAGTTCTTACGATTTTCCCAACCACACACCTATCCTAATTTTCCAGCTCGCTTCCCCTCCAGCCTGCACAATTCAAAGAAATGGATCCCTTTCTCTACAATGCAATCTCTTAGGTTATTCTAAGTCCTTTCCAGTGCTCCAGTGCTACTGGTTAGGAATCTCAATGCTAGAAACTCCAAGGATTCTCAGTTGTGGATAGTTCTTTCACAACTGCCATCATTCTCATGCACACAAACATGCTTTACTTTATTTCCATGGATCTCTACCTCCAGCCATTTGTTTCCATCTCATACCCAACACATAAATAACAAAGAATGAATGCTGAAATGTTGAGAAACCAAAATGAATGAGGAATGAATGAATTGAATGAACCCCTAAATGACTGATCAATCCCCAAACCACCCATAGTAAAGGTTTCAATAAAAAGGATTCCCAAGGCACAACGTGGTCTCCCTAAGAGACCAATGAGCCCCCTCAGTCACCCCCAACACAGACGTGGCTAAATGAATAATTAATAAAAGGAGTAGCCTCTCATCCCCCTCTCTCGTGGAATCATAGCTTCCTATAACTCTTGTCCTTGTCTATCTTGTATCCAACGATGTATTTTATTAATATATTTAAAATATTACATTTCTAGGCACCCCATCCTTTCAACATACTGCCTTACCAACATAAGTCACATTTACATAAATACATTCTAGTTCATAGGGATTAAAACCGGGGATGTTACACCCTTAAAGGTTTTAAATTTTTCAAAATAAATGTGAACTCTTCTAGAACTTTCCTGTCATTAACTTGAGAAGAAACTAGCTAATTAAAATACAAAAAAAGTGACTCCTCCCTAGGCTCCACACAATACCACCAAACCAGATTTCACTATAAGCACCATTCTTGCCACCCAAAAAATGAATCTTGAAACTTGAAAACCAACATGCAGATAGAACCAATATAGGTCCTGTTGTCGACAATAGCATGTTATAATGGCACCTATTGAAAGAAGAACACCTCATACACAAAATTTTCAATGCATCATAATTTATTTTCAGAGTATCAATGGAGGCAGAAGCTAAAAACGATGTCCTTGTAGGGAAGTCAAATACAATGCTAGTTTCCTCTGTATACTTTGATAATTGATCACTCACTGGTGTTTGAAAACACAAGGTATTCCAAATGTGGACGAATAACTTCACTAACCAATCACACTATCAGATCAGAGATAAACACATCGATGTTCTTACATTGTAAAACCCCAATGTGGGGAAACATCCATGCATGCATCCAACATGGCTAGTTGAGGCAATTTATTAATGCAAAAGAAAAATATTACAAGAGAGTTTCTCACAATCACATTGATAAATGACCCTCCATGCTCTTTAAATAGAGATCATGGACCAATAAGGTGTTAAGACACAGATCAATGTAGTCATTAAGATCAAGGATAATATGAGTCATCAATAAATCTATGTCAAGAACATATTGTGACCATCATATTACATAATTACAAATGCATACTAAAGAAACACACTTTAACCTAATGACACATTAGACCAAGTTGATCTTCACTAACTCCTAAGTGTATAAATATCCTAACACGCCCCCCCTTAAGAACAACTCGAGATAGGATTGAAGGATTTACAAATGTGACAAAATAGGAGAAGGAAGGAGACATTAGAGGCTATACCCCCTTTAATGGAAACTTTCCAAATCCTAACATAAATCGAAGTTTGGAAAACTTCACTTTTGTAAGAGACTTAGTGAAAATGTTTGCAACTTGATCTTATGTAGGGAAAAAGAGCACTTCAATAACTCGATCATGAATGAGATTTTTGATGAAGTGCATGTATATCTTGATGTGATTGCTACGATGATTTTGAATTGGATATTTGGTGAGCTTAATGTCACTTTATTATCGTACAAAGGGTGGTCGGATGCTGCTTCTAGAATCCAAACTCTGAAATGATCTATCAAAGCCACAAGGCTTCTTGACTTGCATTAACCGCTTCTCGGTACTTTGCTTCTACTGAAGAAAGAGAAATAACCTATTGTTTCTTACAACCCCAAGTGACAGGTCTAGAACTAAGGCTTAAAACATAACCTGCAATAGACTTTTGATCATCAGGGTCGTTAGCCCAATCTGAATCAGTGAAACCAACCAACAAAGGAGTCCCCCTTGAATTGTAATGTACCCTAGACATACCGAAGTATCCTTTTAGATACTTTCCAATGAATTTCATGGTGTGTTCGAATATACCAGGCAAAAATACCAACAACAAAGGAAATATCATGATGGGTACGAGTCAAATATATGAGGTTACCAACTAATTGATAGTACAAAGTGGCATCAACTTCGAGAGTAGTATAGGTGGAAACATGTTTGACTCCAAACTAGAAGGGAGAAGGGGTTGGCTTAGAATCATCCATTTGAAAGTGACGAGTAAGTTCGCATGCATACTTATATCAAGAAAGAAAAAATCCTTCCTTAGTTTGCAATACTTGGAGGCTAAGGAAATAATGAAAATAGCCTAAATTTGTCATTTCAAATTTCTTTTTAAGGATGGATTTCACATGGGTTAAACATTCTGGGTTACTACTAGTGAGGATAAGGTCATCAACACAAATAACATGTTAGATATCATTTTTGGGATTAATTGTATAGAGTGAGTCATTAATCTATGACCCATATCCATGAGTATTAGTCGCAACTGACCAACAATTCTCATGTTTTTAATAGTCCACTCAACACTCATTGCATCAGGTGATGCTCATAGGGGTGAAGAAGTGGGATTAAAACTAGAAAAATGATTTTCATAACATCAATCATCACTTCCGGGGCTTGCACCCGGTAACCAAGACTTCCTAGGTGGTTACCCATCCCTAGATGCCTCTACCTCAAGCATGCTTAACTATGGAGTTTTCCTCACAATCAAGTATTGTTCCTTATGAACTATCTAGTTAGAGCTCCCTTCACTCGTATTTTTTAATCATAGAGGGGATTCCACAATACAACATATTAGATATCATTTTTAAGATTAATTGCATAGGTAAATCATTAATCTATTTCCCATATCCATCAATATTAGTTGCAACTTGTTGGAATATACACCAATACTGAGAGGGGGGGGGTGAATAAGTATTGAACATATTTTGACCACTTTTTATTTTTATCACTTTAATTGGTTATTATAGAATCAATCATAAGAAATGAAAAGAATTGACCATATCAACATAGATCAACACAAAGGCATAGTGCATGTAACACCCTATTTCCTCCCAACATTGTAATTATGCACAAACTTCATATGTTAACATTACGAGGCATTTAATTGTGTTTTGATTTAATATAAACACCAAACTGCTAACTGAGAGGGAAAAACCTTGATAAGTACTGGCCATGATACACTAGAGGAAATTGATGAGTTAGAGGGACTGGTGGAATGGTTAATTGAAGTGGAGCTGAGATGCATCAGTGAAGAAAATAGGAAGCTTGCATAACAAGTTAATTTATGATTACCAACATGATAACTTCACCTACCAACACACCGGACTGATAAAGAGATAACATGACCATTAGAGATGTGAAGCTCAGTGGGAGGTGGCAACTTTTTTCGTGTTAGAGGAGGAAGGACAGTAACCTTCCTGGATTGTCATAGTATCAAAACCCTGCCGAGTCAATTTCCTTGGTGGTATCATGGCTTGGCATGAGGGTGGCGTGTTGTAGGAAGTGAATCTACAACAAGGCCCAAGGTTGGGAGGAAATGCGTCCTCTCTCAGTCAATTGGATTAGATTATTTCCTTATCAGATAAGTGTTCATCTGCATTGGAACTAACTATGAGTGAATTTATATGAATTCCCATGAATGAAACATTTGTATGATAACATGTATGAATGTTTGACTCCAAGAAAAAGTCTATGTACTTAACTTATAATTTTGAATGCTGTAAGATGAGTTATGTTATGATGTTTTCTATTGCATGGTTAAATCATAAAAATGAATAAATTCAAACTGCTACCTACTCGAATACTCTATATGTTCACTATGTG
Organism: Picea mariana; assembly: GCA_032191745.1. NCBI lineage: Eukaryota > Viridiplantae > Streptophyta > Pinopsida > Pinales > Pinaceae > Picea > Picea mariana. Next base: position 40,756 of record JASDQU010588949.1, on the reverse strand, counting down.
GAGATCCTGCAAATCATGTGAGGCTTTATCCTTAAGTTTGATAGTTTGGAATAGCCATAGAATCATCTTGAGTTTTTGAAAGTCAAAATCGAAGTCTTTCAGAACTCGAAAAATGGCTAAGTCCTTAGAGAGAACAATCATGAATCTATAGACCCTCTATTGGTCAGCAAATAAAATCAACTGTTGATATGAAGAGATCATGACCGTTGATCGATGGGATGTTTGGAGTTAATGCATCAAAGAGATCCCCCCGAACATGGTGGGAAAGGCTCTGAATAAGGGACTCCAAAATGAACCATTCAGAGTGAAGTTTTTAGAAGGAAACCTCATATGCCGTAAGAAAAACTCAACAAGTTTTTCGACAATCAATGTGGTGCATGAGAAGCAAGTAGAGAGAAAAATAGAGAGTCGGGAGCTGGTTCAACCATGGAGAGTGAATTCTAGAGCATGTTGGAGCATAATTGGAGTGAATTCAAGCTGGAAACCTGAAGAGCCATGTTGTCAGGTGTGAAGAGTGAACTCATGTGTGAGTTACACTTAAAAAACAAGTGTTTGTTGTTGGTTTGCTGATATTTTTCCTAGCATCATTTTCCCTTGAGTTTCCAGTTGCTTGTGCTAGAGAGACCTTAATAAAGGAATGGGATTCCCGAGGGACTGATATCAGTGAAGGGGTACATTCCTTGGGTTTGACAGGTCAATAGGAAAAGAGCTAGTGGGAAAATCGGGATAGTTGTAGGAGAATATCCGTTGGGTTGTGAGTTTTATGCGCTATGAAGGGACTGTGAGAGACCACCCTCTTTTTTGGATTTCTAGCCTCAGATTCGGGGTGTCTAGATGTTGATATTTGGAACATTTAGTCTATGGTTGGGTGGAACATCCGTTCCAAGAAGCTGGTTGCACAACTCTTGTTTAAAGATAAGTGTGTTATCTTGTTGCCATGTTGTTCACATGTGTTTTTGTTGTGCATGATATTTCTATATTTGGGAGTGATTTATATTTTTTTGTGTGAATGATTAAGCTGCATTCATGTTACTTTGGTATGCTTTAGATGCATTTATTTTGTGGTTATAAACATTAGCTAAATCTGTTTTAAATTCATAGCCGTAAGCTACAGGAAAGTGGCTAACAGTAAAATAATAAACTTAGTTAGAATAAATTTCGTTTTTATGTTTATTCCACACTGTAATGTCCCACAGTTGGGCTAGGGGACATTACATTATGGTATCAAAGATTCTGGTTCAAACACCAGACTTGTATGGGCGCAAACCCGAGCGAATTGGTGAAATTCGTTGTTGCTGATTTTGTTTGTGACCGATTTGGGGAACAACAAAGAATTTAGATAGAAATCCCCAAATTCGTGGGAAAATTTTGAGTTTGAATGACTCTGGGCAGTTTAAAAAGGTTAATGGAGTATATAGGTGAAGTTGTAGATCAAAATTTGACCTGGTATGGTCAACATATGAGTTTTAATGGCCGCATGTAGAGTTACAAGCAGTTTGGAGAATCAACGACTGAGATCGTGTATGATCTCGTGATTGACAACTGAGATTCACTATGATAAATTTAAAATTCATAAGGATTCAACCATTTGAAAGGTCAATGAGATCAATGACTAGGATTAAATTGGGGGTTGTGAAAGTGATTAGATCGACTATCCAGATCAATCAGAGAAAAGTTGAATTTTTTCTAAGTGTTAAAGTTCACCAAGAGAAATCGTTGATGGTCGATGGATGGATCAACCGAAATGACAAAGATTTTGGGTCGACCATAAGACATATATGACAACCGATGGTCGATGGTCGACCGAATATGATGAATTATTTTCAATCGTCAATGAAGGTCGTCGATGGCCAATGGGGCAATGGTCGGGGGTCGACTGATTTTGGCGAAATGTTCGAATCAAGCAAGAGAAAACATCGATGGCCAATGGGCCGGTGGTCGAAGGTCGACTGAATTCAATGAAGTATTTTCTGACATATTTTCTTCTACAGTTGACATAAGTCAACATTTCAATAAAATTGCACCCGTAGAAAAAATGTAGATAAAGTGGTGAAAATGGTTTTTTCAAGAAGCCATAACTTTCAGCTCAGAGATCAGATCATCACCATGTGAAAATAAAAAGAAGCATTACAACAAGGTATTTTTCAATAGAATTTTAATTGTTATGAGATGAAAGAGGATGGGATTTTCATGTACAGGGGAAAGGTATATGTGCCCAATTCCAGTGAGCTGAAAAATGCATTGGTGAAGGAGATACATAATGTGCCATATGCTAGGCACCCATAATATTAGAAGACAATTGGAATAGTAAGAAGATAACACTTTTGGCCAGGAATAAAGAAGGAAGTGGCAAATTACATAACTAGATGTCTAGAATGCCAAAAGGTGAAGACATAGCATAGACAACCAACATGTTTGCTACAACCATTTCCCATTCCAAAATGGAAGTGGGAAGTGGGAAGTAGTTACAGTTGATTTTATTACAAATCTATCTAGAACAATGAAGCAACATGATTCCATCATGGTGGTGGTGGATAAATTGACTAGATCAACACATTTTCTTCTAGTAAAGACTACACACGAGGAGGAAACTATTGTATATATCTACTTGAAAGAAATTGCTAGGCTACATGGGGTACCTAAAGCAATAGTTTCAGATAGAGATCCAAAGTTTACTTCTAATTTTTGGAAGGCTTTGTTCAAGGGTCTTGGAACAAATTTAAATATTAGTACAACATATCATCCAAAGTCAGATGGGAAAACAAAAAGGACTAACATAATAATTGAGTACATGCTTATAATATATGTGATGGATCAACCATCAAAGTGGGAAGATTACAATTATTTAGTTGAATTTTCCTACAATAATGGGTATCATACCTCATTGAAAATGAATCTATTTGAAGCATTGTATGGTAGAAAATATAACACTCTAGTGAGTTGGGATAATCCAACAGACAGAGAAGTTGTTGGGCCATAATTGTTAAAAGAAATCAAATATCAGATGACAAAGATAAAGAAGAATTTAAAGTCTCCCTAGGATAGGCAGAAAAGTTATGCAGACAAGAATAAAGCTTTCAGATATTTTAAAGTGGGAGAACATGCATTTTTGAAAGTGAAGGAAACGAGAAGCTCGCTAAGATTAGGAATTTTCCCGAAGTTGGCAACGAGATATTGTGGGCCGTTTGAAATATTAGAAAATATAAGGCCAGTTGCATACATGTTAGCATTGCCTGCATCCGTGAAAGTGCATAATGTATTTCATGTGTCATTGTTGAAGAAATATGTGCCTGACCCTAAGCACATAATTGATTGGAATGTGATCCAGGTGGAGCACGAAGGGGATTTCTAGGTGGAACCAATATGCATCCTAGAGCACAAATTCAAGGTTCTCAGGAAAAAAGCCATAGGGCTGGTAAAGGTTTAATGGACCTGCTATGGTCCTGGCGATGCTACATGGGAGCATGAACAAAATATGTGGGTGAAATACCCACACATATTTGACAGTTTTGAAGAAGACAGAATGCAAGACTCCATTTTTAGCAGCTAGAGTTCCAGAACCACATCTCAAAGTCCTAGCAAACTATGTTGGGGACCTTTATAAAAGAGTGGTTCGTTACTTGGGTTAGCCTTGATAAACATATGGTACATCCCTTTGGTTATCCCTGATAAACAAATAGTACATCCCTTGGGTTATCCTTGATAAAGGAATGGTGCATTCCTTGGGTTGGAGAGTTGAGAGGAACATGAAATTATGGTTGGAGTTTCTCCTGGAGTTGTTAAATTGTAGAATTTTTATTTCTAAGTATTGTGATGTGATGTCGACGCACACTACCTCTCAACCCGCAGGTCGGAAGGTCCATGTCAACACATGATCTTTCCTTTTCCCACGCCCCGAAGAACTCAAAACGGCTCTTCTATTTCCCTATCGGGAAATCTGCACCCACAACAAACTCTCACGGGATCCCCTCTTTACACTCGGGAGATCAGACTTCGCGACTTCGTGAATCCAGTGGTTGAGCATTGGTCTCTTGAATCCTCGAAACTCGACAACAATCAACGCTGACCTTTCCCTTTCGGGATTTTCCCTATCGCGATTTTGACGCTCGCGCTGTCGAACAACTCGTTCCTCCGACTCCCGAATCCCAATTTGCCGAAACTCCGACACACTCGTGAGCTTTGACTTTTCAACGTTCCTTCACTCCATCGAGACTTCGGAGTTTGCAATATCATGAATCGTAATGCAATTTTCTTGGAACTTCACTCCACGAATATCTGAAACAATGTGCCACCTGTCCACTCACTGAATCTTGTGGCCCCACACTATTCTCTTAGCCATCGGGATTTCATGTTTCATGATTTTGCGATTCCCGTTGAAATGTTTACGGGACTTTCACCCACGAAACCCCGATACAAGTATATATGTGTAAATCCAACGGCCCTTGTGGCTTGGATCCACGGTCCTACTCCTCCTGAGCTTAGAACCCTTAGGGAATACTCGCCGTATCTCCCCTGTGCCTCCGCGAGATCTAATGACTCACAGAACTTTGTGAATTCTCCCCAAAGAATTTCGACTGTCTTCCCTTCCTGATGATTTCTGCAAAATGAACCAAGTATTCCTCCATGAAAACTTGTGAAAACTTGTTCACCCGCACGCAAACTTACGATGCCTTCTTAGTACTTCCAATCACAACTTCCCTTGCGTTGTTCTTCATCAGTTTTGAAGGCCTTATCCTTCCTGAGCTTTTCCCACGACTCTACGTCTTCTTAGAAAACCTCTTGCTCGCACCCTTTGCGACAACTTTCAGACACTTTCAAGTGCTGAATTTTCCTTCAACTCTGCGCACTCCTAGAGTAGCAGTCTCTAAATACTTCACTCAGGTCCACAACCCTGAACTTTACTCAGCCTGCGCACTCCTTGCATGGATTTTGTGCCCAACTACACCTTTTGTGTGAATGAGAACAAAAGCTATCCCTTTCTGAACCATTTGTCAACGCACTCCTTGTGGACAATTCGAATGCACTCCTTGCAGGAATCCTTGTTCAGATAGAGAAACAATTGAAACTCATTCCTACTTCCTTTCAGACTTCAAACTCAATACATGAAATCATATACACAACATGTAAAGAAAATGTATAACTGGAAGCAAACATTCATGAGAATATCATTCAACATCAATACATAGAGAACAAACACAAAACCATGAATTTGAATCAACCTCTTTCTATTAATCCAAATATCTGTACATGGGTGTTCTTACACAGCTCTCTACATGATCTTCTCTACAAATGCTGCTTCAATCATGTTACAATACAAATGAGGGTGTCTATATCCCGTTTCCCTCTTACGCTCTAAAAACTGTCTAATCTAGAATTGAATTCTACCTACTTGCATTAACTACTTTAAATGCCTTCTACCTACTAAGGACGAGAGTGAATGGCTCAAGGTCCATTTACAATTTACAAGTGCGCCTTCATTAAATTGTCACATTTATGTTCGTGCATCATATCCAAGAGAAATTCAAAAATTGCGCTGGCGCTTGTCCAACTGTCTTTTGGCTTCCGTGTTGGATCGCTTGATGTTGGCGATGCTCCTGCATCATGATGTAAATTTGCATATATATGTATATCGAGATAGAGTGCATTGAGGACGATGCACAATTTTAGGGGAGGGGGAATGTAACATCCCCACTATAATTCTCAGTTTAATTAATTCATATGTAGATATAATGTGTCGCTACGACCAAAACGATGTAATATGCAAATTGTGTTTCTATGTTTTAAAATTAAAACATGATGCCAACTGCTAAGGGGACATGGACAAGAGACAATGGTTAAATTAATCCAAAAGAGATGGGAGTGTCTAGGATAAGAGCCAAGAGGGGTTCAAGGGGGAATTACCCATGTATATTAATCCAACCCATTTTCCTAAATTTTCTATTTGTATATGAGCCTTCCCATTTCTAATTGAGTGTTCCCAAATACAATCATTGAATACATGTAAGAGGGTGGGTGTGAGTGGTCACATCCAAAAGTTATTGGGAATATGGGGGTTGAGTACAATAAGCTTGTGGAAGAGTGTGAGTCAAGAAATGCAAGCAAAAGGGAGGAAATTTGTATGGGTTGGGACAAGTTTTTGGAAATTCAATGTGGTGCATGAGAAACAAGTAGAGAGAAAAATAGAGAGCTGGGAGCTGGTGCAGCCATGGAGAGTGAATTATAGAGAATGTTGGAGTGTAATTGGAGTGAACTGGAGCTGGAAAACTTAAGAGCCAGGTTGTCAGGTCTAAAGAGTGAATTCCTGTGTGAGTTGCACTAAAATAGAAAGTGTTTGATGTTGGTTTGATGATAGTTTTCCTAGCAGAAGTTTCCCTTGAGTTCCCAGCTAAGAGATTCCTAGCTGCCTGTGCCAGAGAGACCCTGATAAACGAATGGGATGCTAGAGGGACTATGATTAGTGAAGGGGTACATTCCTTGGGATGGATAAGTCAAGAGGAAGAGAGCTGATGGAAAAATCATGATAGCTGTACGAGAATATCAATTAGGCTGTGAGCTTTATGAGTTGTGCGTGGACTATGAAAGACCACCTTCTTTTGTGGATTGTTAGCCTCAACTTGGCGGTGAGTGGCTATTGATATTTGGAACAATCAATCTATGGTTGGGTAGAACTTCCATACCAAGTATCTGGTTGCATAAATATTGTTTAAAGATAAGTGTTTTATCTTGTTGCCGTGTTGTTCACATGTGTTATTGTTGTGCATGATCTCTGTGTATTTGAGAGCGATTTATATGTTTCTTTGTGAATGATTAAGCTTCATTCATGTTACCTTGGTATGCTTTAGATGCATCTATTTTATCATTATATACATTAGCTAAATATGTTTTAAATTCGTAGTCGTAAGCTACATGAAATCAAATAACAGTAAAAGAATTAATTTAGTTAGCAGAAATTTCATTTTTATGTTTATTCTGCACCATAATGTCCCACGGTTGGGTTGGGGGACGTTACAGATAAAATATCAGTCATTGATCATAGTGGGTCCCACTTACTAAGATGAGAGGAAGAGAGAGTGAGAGTTGACTACGAGCATCAGTGTGAGGACACATGTCAGCGATTGATTTGTCGACTAGATTGAGTGCGAGTCCCGTTGGATCAGAGTTGAGTATTTTCCAGAGTATGAATTCGAAGGATTCAGAGTACTTCTCTGATGGCTTGGAAGTGTGAGTATGATGGGGGAAATATCTCAACCATAGGTTGATGAATAAAGAGATGGCACAGTAGTCGTCGATTTATCGTAGATTCCACCTAAGTCAAGAGACAAAGTGATAGAATCATGGATGGCATGGGTTGCTAGAAAGGTAGTTAGGATGCCCTTAGGATGCCAGATGTCGATCATTAAATAGTTTCTTATTTGAGTGGGGTCTAGTTGGATAGATTAACAATAGGTGTCATATGGATCTCAACCGTTGATTGAGAGACCACAAGTGCATCTGTGGCATCCATCGAGGAGACAAAATATTCCTCGATACCTCGAGTTTGGAAAAATGAGACTGCCTGAACCCTTTGAACGTCGAAAAAATGGTATCGAAAGGGAATATTCTTCGATGCCATATCCGTCAGAGGTAAGTGGTGAGTGTACCAGAAGAAAGTCCGAGCAATAACTACGACAAGCCTACGTGGATCATAATTTTCCCCTGGTAGGTTAGACAGGTGCCACATCGGTGCTACGTTGTCACCATGTCAGATGGCAAGTGTGATGAGGTGTCACATGTCTATGGTATAGAAGTTGAAAAACCAAGAACTTTGGAAGCTCATAAATTTCATCCTAGACATCAGTTTTGAGAGAAATTGCCATCATTGGAAAGCTCTCAAAGAGATGAAGACGATGGAGCTATGAAAGAGAGGATTTGGGATAGTTGAGGAAATAAAAAATTATAATACCCCATCCCTTAAAAGGAAACTTAGGGGTTGGGTGTGTTACAAAGTGGTATGAGAGTAGAGTTCAAACTCTAGGATTGAATAGGTCACAAAGACCACTTAAGATTGTTAAAGAAGGATTTTATGTTGTTTGGAATGCATGATTCAAAATACTGACATGAAATAATAACGGTGATTGTTGTTTCAACATGTAGGATGAATTGAAAATTTCACATAAGTGAATGGTGCAAAGTAATATGGATGACCTCTCGCACATTAGAGATGAATATTTTGATGGCCAGAGGGATAGGGAAACCCCACCAGATTTGATGGTCACTGTGAGAAGTCTAAAGGAAGATAATGAGAGGATTATGAGAGCCCATGCCGAACAAACATATATTAATGTAGTCCTACTGCAGAGTTTATTCGATATTTAAAAATATCTACAACAGGGTCCTAGCAATGAAGAATTATAGTAGTGAGAGAGGTTAAAAACCCCTTCGGATGCTAAAAAGTATGGATTGGTCCACAACAATGTGGGAAGGAGTTCTTCCAAAAGGAAGCATTGGGGTACCAATAAAGGTGAATTGAGTGGAGGCATTCCCATGGATTCCTCTAGTCGAAAGACTCTTTTAGCAGAATAGTCTAGTAGTGGAACGAAATCCAACATTTCTAAGAAGAAAAGGAGTAAGAATTTTTAGAGTTTTCAAACTAAATAATTCAAGAAGGCTAATCCACCTACCTTTGATGGAAAAATAAATAAAGGAGAGGAGGTCGAAACATGGCTATTTATCTTGAAAAATTACTTTCGAGTACATAATTATTCAGACAATACCACGACAAGAATTGCACTTTTTAACCTAAATGGTGGGGCTTCCATTTGGTGGGAAGACCTCAAGGAAATTACAAGGATAAAGGAATGAAAATTAACCAAGAACCAGTTTGAGATATACTTTCACAAATCTTACCTATCTGAAAAATATTATGATGACAAAACAAATGAATTCCATGAGCTTAAGATGGGGCAACTTACCTTGGATGTGTATGAAAAAATATTTGTGGAGTTGTTGAGGTATGTCCCCTACCTTAAGGACGAGAAGGAAAGACTCCAATGTTTTCTCAGTGGGCTCCCTCCCTCTCACACTCTCTCTCTACCCCTCCTCTTTATCTCTCTCTGTCCCCCTCTCACATTTTCACACTCTCTCTACCCCCCCTCCCTATCTCTCTTCCCCTCCCTCCCACTATCTCTCCTCTCTCTCTCCCACATATACCCCTCTCACCTACATTTACCTCCCTCTATACCCCCTGATATCTATCTTCCTCTCTCTCCCTCTCACACTCTCACACACTCTCTCTACTAACCTTTTATGCCTTTCTCTCACTCCCTCCCACAATATCGCATAGACACTTTCTATCCCCCATCTATGTCTTCCTCTCTCTCCATCCCACACTTTAACACACTCACTCTCTACCTCCCCTCTTTGTCTTCCTTTCTCACACACTCACTCTCTACCTCCCCTCTTTGTCTTCCTTTCTCACACACTCACTCTCTACCTCCCCTCTTTGTCTTCCTTTCTCACACACTAGAAAGAGTGGTACATTGCAAGGCAATACATGGTAATAAAATAAATTCCATTTACCTAGAGTTGGAAAGGCATGTCAAGACCTAGACCTATACCTAGACCATGAAATATACCTAGACCTTGCCTCACCATGCCTTACACTTTTTCATCCACTCCCTCTCTATATCCCCCCTCTTCGACTCTCTCCCTCTCTCTCTCTCCCTCCATATATTTGCCTCCCTCTTCCCTCCCTTCCCC
>JASDQU010588949.1:2821-19128 GCA_032191745.1 Picea mariana | reverse complement strand
AGAGAACTAAATGAACATATAGATAAGCTCTCTAAAAACACTTAACTTATGCACAAGGGTTTACTCATTGAAGTTGAAACAAATGAAGAAGAAGTCCTTTAAGAAAGGGTTCAACAAAAATTATCAGATCAAAAGATGAAGACTTTGTTCATGAATTTATGATTTTTTTTAAAATTGGCCAATTAACTATTTTCTTTGTTTTTATGTTTTCTTTGGATCAAAAGATGATTTTTTTTAAAAATTGGCCCATTAACTATTTTCTTTGTTTTTATGTTTTTTCTTTTTACTTTTGAAGTCAATTGCTTAACATCATATTTTAATTTGTACTGTGTTAGATTTTTGAGGAAATAGAGCGCAAGATATGTATCTTCTTATTTCTTTTCAAACATTTAATATAAACTATTAAAACACTTAACTTATGCACAAGGTTTTACTCATTGAAGTTGAAACAAATGAAGAAGTCCTTTCAGAAAGGGTTCAATAAAAATTAGCAGATCAAAAGATGAAGACTTTGTTGATGAATTTATTATTATTTTTTAATTGGCCCATTAACTATTTATTTATTTATTTGTTTTTAACTTTTTCAGTCAATTGCTTAACATCATATTTTAATTTGTACAATGTTAGATTTAGATTTTTGAGGAAATAGAGCGCAAGATATGTATCTTCTTCTTATTTCTTTTCAAACATTTAATATAAACTTTTTCTTGAATTAAAGAAGTGCTGCATGACAGCATAGTCCCTGCTAGGTTGGAATGGGAATAAATGCAACCGAGTATAGACACATGGGTAGCAAGTTGAAATATGTGTGGTTTCCATGTAGAATAAAATTTTCTTGGACACAAAAAAATTTGGCATTCTCGAATTAGTTTTCTTTACATACGTTCGTGGAGAGACACAAAAAAATAGTAGTAACGTCTATTATACATACGAAATATGTAATTTTAAAAAGTAGATATTTAGTTTTATACATACGAAATATGTACATGCACGAAGCCCTCATTCCATACATAGCGAGTTTTTGGATCGCGGGTTTTCGTGCTGGCAGGCTCAAAATTGGGCCTTTGTTGTTCCGTGCCCTAAAAATAGCACCGAGAGTTCCACGATATACAAATTGACAAGCAGACTATAGAAATTTATCACAAATTAATAATGTATGTTACATATCTCTGGAAATTACATCATTTGAAAGCATACAATAGAATAGTAATAACGTCTGTTACATAGGTTCGTGGAGAAAAACACAAAAAAATTAACATTCCCGAATTAATTTGCTTTAAAACAAAGGCTTATTTTATAGAGCATGCACGAAGCCCTTATTCCATACTTAACCAGTTTTTGGATCGTGGGTTCTCGGGCTGGCATGCTCAAAATTGGGCCTCTGTTGTTCCCTGCCCTACAAATAGCACCGAGAGTTATGCGATATACAAATTGACAAGCATACTTGTGGACTATAGAAATTTATCACAAATTAATAATGTCTGTTACATATCTATGGAAATTAGATCATTTAAAAGCATACAATAGAATAGTGATAACGTCTGTTACATAGGTTCGTGGAGATAAAACACAAAAAAATTAGCATTCCCGAATTAGTTTTCTTTAAAACAAAGGCTTATTTTATAGAGCATGCACAGAGCCCTTATCCAATAAATTAGCTTGCTTTAAAACAAAGGCTTCTAGACACAAGAAAAATCGAAATTTATCAAAGTATAGGTTCCTGGAGACCCAAAAAGTTAGCATACAATAGAATAGTAACAACGTCGTGCAAGACAAAAAATTTAGCATACAATAGGACACAAAAAATGTAGCAGTCCCGAATTAGTTTTCTTTGGAACAAACAAGAAAGGTTCCTGGACACCCAAAATTCAGTATACAATAAAGGCATTCCCGAATCAGTTTTCTTTGAAATTTATCAAAAATTAATAATGTGTGTTACATCTTTCTGGAAATTTAAATGTGTTTGTCATATAGACTGGGATTGGGGCTCCCACGGACCATAAAAAGAAATAAGTACAAGAATTAGGAATGCCGAATGAAGAAGTGCACAACGGTAGAGAGGAAGACATGAAAAGAATAAATTGGAAGTTATGAGTCTTTGGTTACAATTTTCTATTTAAAGAGGTGATAATTGGATTGATAAAGGAAGAAAGATGATAGTATAGACTTAAATTGGATTGATAAAGAAAACAAGATGCCAGTATAGACTTACTATGAAGCCGATGCTTTTTTGTTGCTATCGTCGATGGTTAGTGGAGTCTTGTCAACCGGTTGTTGCCCTTCCTGGATGAGGTTGTCCATTCTCCATTGGAACCATTCTTCGATGTAGCTTTTCATGGGGGGCATGTTGATTTCATCCCGGATTTCTATGTCGTAAAGCTCGTTTTCTAATTTCCTTAGATCCATTAAAATACTATGCAAAATCTATTCAATTTCTTCATTGTGTGCCGCATAGTCCAAGACCCAGCGCTCATGCTCATCTAGATGATGTTCAACTATGATGTAAAACTTTTCAAAAGACAACCCCTTTAAAATATCAACTTGTTCATGGAAGGATTCTTTGGTTATTGACAAGGATTTGAGAATTAAGTTTGGGTCTTGAACCTCATTGGTACTTCCGGCTAAGTCTATTTGGATCAGGCTTCTAAATAAATCTTCCTTTTCTGATATGGCTTGTTTACATGATTTGAAAATGAGCTCCAGGTTGTTAACTTTCTTTTTCCAGCATGCTTTTATTTTTTTGGTCCGCTTTGGGGAGGGGAGTTTCTCTTGTCTTCTTTTTAGTTTTGATGTGTTGACGACATAGTTGGAAAAATGGGTCAGCATCTCTTCACAGAAATGTTGATCATTTTTTAAATTTGCCTCCAAATGTTCCAGGAAATCATTTTCCTTTTTCCCGAAGGAAACTAAATTTTGCGATATTTCCCAAGCTTCAGTAACTAGTTGCATTCTTTTGTTGATGTTATTCTCTATAAGGGATCTAGAGCATGCAAGGATGGTAGAATATACTTTCATCTTGGCTATAGTGGTAGAAGGTACGATTTTTGCTAAAGGACTGGAAAATTCTGGGGTTTTAATGAAAGCCTGCTCAAATTCGTTGAGGCGGTCTTTCAGTCTGTCATTTTCTGTCTCAATTACTCAAATGGAATCCTTTATAATTTCACCGGTTACTTAGTGAAATGAGGAGATTTGGGATGGCCGCATTTTCCTAAAGTTAATATCTATGCGAGATTTTCCTTTCCTATATGTACATCTCTCTTTTCAATGACCATACTTTTAGATTGGCTGTCAAAAACAACGCTTTGGAATACAAAGGATTCATCTTCGTCAAAATTTTTGGTCTCAGCTATTTCCACTATGGACGACCCAATTTTCTTCATGTTCTCAGTTTCAATTTCAAGTTGTAGCTAACCACTTTCAATTTCGGGTTCCTCCGCATGCCCTGCATTGTTTGTTCTCTTCTTCATCAGTGGAATTTTGTGATAACTATCAATTTTTGTGCGAGGAGGGTTATTATCCCCTCCTCTGTTCGAATATTTCTGGGTTGCTTTCTTACTAGGGTGGGCCATCGAAGTGATGCTCTGTGATGTAGTTCTCTTGGGAGTGCTGGCGGGGGACTGGGTACTCTTCTCACCAGATAATTTTCCCTATTGTCTGTACAATTAAATCATGTTTTTCAATGTCTCTACGTCGCAATTGGCACAAGCAGGATTGTTGTCGCCATTTTCCTTGTCTTCGGTCAGGTGTCTATGGATAAAAGAGTTTTTGAAGCCATCTGCCAGTAAATGTTCTCAAAAAATCCCATTAGGTTCGAACCCTTTTAGCCTTTCAACATACATTAGGTTTAATTTCTTGAAATGGCCGGCAAACTTGTCAATCTTGTTGAAGTTTCTGCACACGAAGTCTCCGATTTTCCAGGGCAGAGGAGCAAATTGTTTTTTTTTCTTGTCATAGAAAAAATGCAACCAGTGGTTGTATTACCTTGCTATTTCTGCAACAAACATCTTGTCCATGATGTGGCATGGAAGGAAAGGAGGATTTTCCTTAGAGCCAAAGACCATGATGACACTGTGATTTTATTTTTCTTCAAGTGTGCCCTTCTTGTTCAAAAACTTGGTTTCCTGGACAGACATCCGCGGAGCATCCTTGCCTAACAATAAATCTTTGAAAACTGAGACAAAGAAATTAAAAACTTCATAAAAACAATGGGAGGCCTTATGCCTCCACAGGGCCTCGTACTAGAATGTTACTGGGTCGAATACACAGTTTATTTTATTGGAAAGAGAAAGTTTTGGAAACGAACAACAATGCACTATTGTGAAAATCAAGTAGGATGACATATAAAATTTATTCGATTCTTTAAATCGTGACAACTGGGAACAGATCTCAATGGAAATTATCTTCCCCTAATCAAAAATGTATTGTTCCTTCACTGTGAAATACAAAATATAAATAATTATATGGGAAATTCTTGCCATTGATGCATGTCTCGTTATTCTTGTAAATAACCAAACAATTTTCTGGAATGGATTTCTAAAGGAACTTACCTGCAACCTTGTGATATCTTCAGGAACTGTTGTTGGGTCTTTGAGGAAGTCGGCTAAGATGTCCAACCCATTATCATGTTTTTATATAAACTTCTTGTAGTCTTGTTCTTTGAACGCCAATGTTGGCTCGAACAATTTTAACATCTCGCAGAAGACTTGAGGTGACAAAGAAACAAGAGAATGGTCGTGCAGTGGAATAATTATTTGGCCTGGAATATAATTTTCAGTGCACCAAGAGACCACCTCCTTATAGTAAAAAACCTCAGGGACACAACCTGCACGAGCTATTCCAGAGGTCCAAATTGCTTCGTTCTGGGCGGAATGGGATGAGTAGTAAAAGTATGCCCTAGACCACTGGAAGTTCTGGTCATGATGTCGAAAGATATTTACTATATCTCCACAAAATTGATGTCAACCTGCTACCATAAGTATACAAGAACGTTTGTTTGCTCCAGATGATGAATGAAATGAAAATTTTGAAGGCATAATATAACCCTGTGCAAATCTTGGTCCAATGCGTGTGAATGGGAGATGTCCTCGAGACTTTCGTTCATTAATGACAATTTGGATGACTGTTGCATGATGCGTTGTTAACATTAAATACTAGTAATTGCATACATAGAAATGCGAACATGGCGGATACATCAATGAGCAATTAAGCATTGTAGATTTCTTGAGCGGGCCAACATGATGACGCATGTTCGCGATGAACAATCGGAAGGGAAAAAATAACTCTCCGTACATCTTGGTTTCATGCATAATAATGGGAGATCTCCTCGAGCGTTTCACTCATTAATGACAATGTTGACGGTTCCTGCATGGTGAGATGTTAGCATGAAAAGTTTCTAATTGCATAGTAAGAAAGTATGGAGGTCGCAGGTATGTGGAAAAGCAACTTCAAAATAGGGTTACAATGTATAATTGTTGGAGGTGAGGGCGCGAGGGTGAAATTGTATGTCTCAGAGCTTTTTGAGTGCAATACGTGTAACAACAAAGAGGGTATGGTAGGACAGTCTAGAGGGCAATTTGTATATCACTAGTAAGAGAATAAATAATGTATATCAGGAAGGACAGGAAGTTAGTGGGGATGGAAAGAAGAAGGAGATACTTTGAAAAATTTGTGAGCCGTGGTAGAGTGAAGCTTGCGAGTTCAAGGATTCCGTGGTGGAATTGTAGATCACGGTAGTTTTCAGTGCATGATGTATAGCACGAAATGAGAAGCATTAGAGTTCGAAAGCGCCAACCTGACAACTGTTGCCATAAAATTGGCTAAGTATGGAAAGGAACAATGGTCGGTTGGATTCGTCATCTGAGGATATAGATAGAGATGAAGATATGTCAGCTTGCCAAGGCTGGAACCCACAATCATAGAAAAGTGACTAAGTATATAACCAGAAGGCGATAATACATGGGAGGAAGAAAAGGGAAAAAGGACTAAGGAGTTCACTGTCGAATTGTAAATCACGAAAATTTTGAGTGCAATATCTATATAATGAAACAAGAAGCAGCGGAGTTCAAAAGCACCAACCCGACAACAACGGCCATAAAATTGGCTAAGTATGGAAAGGAACATTGGTCGGTCGGACTCGTCATGTGAGAATATAGATGGAGATGAAGATATGTCAGCTTGCCAATGATGGAACCCGCGATCATAGAAAAGCCACTAGGTATATAACCTCAAAGCGATAATACATGGGAAGAATAAAAGGGAAAAAGGACTAAGGAGTCCACGGTAGAATTCTAAATCATAGAAATTATGAGTGTAATATGTATATCACGGAACAAGAAGAAGCATAGTTCGAATGCATCAACCCGAAACAGTGACTAAGAATTGGATATTTCATGAACCCATGAACAGGAGGATCCAAAATAGGCTGACAAGGTCTCCCCAGAAGACATGAGACCCCGACGGTCAAATTCTATCATTCGAAACATTTGAATGCATAATCCTCAACATGGATGGGGGGACGATGGGGAAACCCGGTAGTCAATTTTTATATTGCAGACGATCGGATGCAAATTGTTTTATATCAGTGTGTGTAGTTGTCACTAGTAAGAGCATAACCAATGTATATTAGGAAGGACAAGAAGTTAGTAGGGATGGAATGTAGAAATAGATACTTTGAAGCATTTGTGAACCGTGGTAGAGTGAAGCTTGCAAGTTCAAGGATTCTGCGGTGGAATTGTAGATCACGAAAGTTTTGAGTGCAAGATGTACATCACAGAACAAGAAGAAGCAGAGTTTGAAACTGCAAACCCGACAACCGCGGCCATAAAATTGGCTAAGTATGGAAAGAAACAACGGTCAATCAGATTCGTTGTGTGATTATATAAATGGAGATAAATATATGTGAACTCGCCAATGCTGGAACCCGTGATCATAGAAAGGCAACTAAGTATATAACCACAAAGCGATAATACATGGGAATAAGAAAAGGGGAAAAGGACCAACGAGTCCGCTGTGGAATTATAAATCACAGAAATTTTGAGTGCAATATGTATATCACAGAATAAGAAGTAGTAGAGTTCGAATGCGCTAACTTGAAACAATGATTAAGAATTGGAGATTTCGTGAACCCGTGAACAGGAGGATCCAAAATAGGTTCACAAGGTCTCCCCATAAGACGTGAGGCCCCGATGATCAAATTGTATCGTTCGAAACATTTGAATGCATAATTTGTAACACGGAAGAGGGGACGATGTTGGACCCTGGTAGTCAATTTCTATATTGTGGAGGGGTGGATGAGAATTGTTTCGTATCAGTGTGTGCAGTTGTCACTAGTAAGAGTCACTAGTAAGAGCATAACCAATGTATATTAGGAAGAACAAGAATTTAGTGGGGATGGAAGACAATGACAGATACTTTGAAACATTTGTAAAATGTGGTAGAGTGAAGCTTGCGAGTCCGAGGAGTCCATGGTGGAATTGTAGATCATGGAAGTTTTGAGTGCAAGATGTACATCACGGAACAAGAAGAAGCAGAGTTGGAAAGCGCCAACCCGACAACTGCGGCCATAAAATTGGCTAAGTATGGAAAGCAACAACGGTTGGTCAGATTTGTCGTGTAATTATATAGATGGAGATAAAGATATATCAGCCCACCAACGTTGGAACCCGCGAACATAGAAAGGCGACTAAGTATATAACCAGAAAGCCATAATACACGGGAAGAAGAAAAGGGAAAAAGGACTAAGGAGTCCGTGGTGGAATTGTAGATCACGGAAATTTTGAGTAGAATATGTGAAGTTGTTAGTTAGTTTGTATATTGTGGAGGGTCGGATGCCAACTGTTTCGTACCATTGTGTTCAGTTGTCACTAGTAAGAACACAACCAATCCATATTAGGAACGAGAGGAAGTTATTGGGGATACTTTGAAACATTTGTGAACCATGGTAGAATGAAGCTTGGTTCCAACCCGAAATAGTATCCAAGAGTTGGACATTTCGTGAACCTGGCAACAGGAGGATCCAAAACAGGCTGACAAGTTCTCTGCAGAAGATGCGAGGCCCCGACGTTCAAATTGTATCACTCCGAACATTTGAATGCATAATCTGTAACACGGAAGAGTGGACGATGTTAGAATCCGGTAGTCAATTTGTATATTGCGGAGGGTGTGATGCCAACTGTTTCGTACCTGTGTCTAGTTATCACTACTAAGAGCTTATTTAGTATTGAAAATAATGTTTTTAGATACTATTAGATAGTTTATAGGGATTAACATCCGTAAACAATGGAAATATTCACTTTGCCAACCCTGGAGTCTGTGTGTCAATTTCTATATCGCGGGACTGCGAGCGCTATTTGGAGGACACAGAACAATAGAAGTGCAATGTTGAGTCAACCAGTCTACAGGTCCACTTGTCAATTTGTATATCGCAGAATTTTGGGTGCTATGTGTAGGGCACAAAACAAGGGAGGCCCAATTTTGAGCCCGCCCGCCCGAGAACTCGCGATCCAAAAAGTGGCTAGGTATGGAATTCTCAATCCATACATGGTCTATAAAATATCATGTCCATACTTTATAGTCCCATAATACACACGAAGAAAAAAATGGAAAAAGGATGAAGGAGTCTGCAGTGGAATTGTAGATCACAAAAATTTTGAGTGGAAGATGTATATCACAGAACAATAAGAAGCACAGTTCGAAAGCGCCAAGCCGACAACTACGGGCATAAAATTCACTAAGTATGAAAAGGAACAATGGGCGGTCCAATTTTCTAGACCAACGTTGGAACTCGTGATCATAGAAAGACGACTGAGTATATAACTAGAAAGCGATAATACACGGGAACAAGACAAGGAAGAAAGGACTAAGTATCTCGCAGAAGAACATATAGTGTTTTCTTAGTAATGCAAATGCTTTCAAACCCCTGATGTGTTCTCACCAGTTAAGGAATAAATTGTAGATCACAGAAGCATCTTTCGTACCACTGTGTCCAGTTGTCACTAGTAAGAGCATAGTTGATGTATATCAAGAAGGATGCAAAGTTGTTGGGGATGGAAGGCTACGAAAGATACTTTGAACGAAGTTAATGTATACGAGGAACCCGCGGTAGAATTGTAGATCGCAAATGTTTTGAGTGCAAGATGTATATAACAAAACGATAAACAACCGATTTCGTGAGCGCTGATGCCGCAACGACGACCATAAAATTGGATAAGTATGGAAAGGAACAATGGTTGTCCAGATCCATCATGTGAGGATATAGATGGAGATGAATACATGTCATCCTACCAACTCTGGAACCGAATACCATAGAAAGTTGACTAAGTATATATCCAGAAAATGATAATGGTGGGAAGAAGAAAAGGCCAGTTCGTATGCATCAACCCGTCAACCGCAAACATAAAATTAACTAGGTATGGAAAGGAACAACGGTCGGTCGGATTCGTCATGTGAAGATACAGATGGAGATGAAGATATGTTAGCCCGCGAACCCTACAACTTCCCATCATAGAAAGACGACTAAGTATAAAACCATAAATCCATAATGGACGGGAAAAGGAAAAGGGGAAAAGGAATAAGTATCTGGCAGTCGAAAAACCTTTTTTTTTTCTATTTATTAATGGCAATGTTTTCGAACCCCTACTGGGTTCTCACTAGTAAAAGAATAAACTGCAGATCACCGAAGTTCTTTGGCTGCAAGATGTATATGACGGAACATGAGACATAGGTGATGGGTACCGCGAACCCGGGGCCTACTGGCCAAATAACTAGCTAAGAATTGGCCAAGAGAAACATTTGATATTTATTTCAATAATATTCATACTAATATGTATTAATGGAGAAAGTTTTCATATTTATCTGAATAGTATTCATACTAATATATATTAATGGATTGTTTTTGTTTCAAATGAAAATGATATCCCAATTTGAAGGATTCTCTTCGGTTTGCAAATTTCATTGAAACCACGAAAATTTTGACTGCAAGATGTATATAACGCAACAAGAAACATGAATTTGCATTATGGTTTCAAAAAGATAAACTCCTTATCATCTATTCATTTTGTACTCCTTGCAATGACATGAGAAAACACCGACTCTCCATAAACATTAATATCTAAATTAAATTAAATGTAATCAAAATTTGGTGTGATTTAAGTAATTAAGACAGCTTCAACCGTTCCTTTATTAATTCCAAGATTTTCGAACACCTGGTGAGTTATCAGTAGTTAAAAAATAAATTGTAGATCATTGAAGCTCTTTGGCTGCAAGATGTATATGACAAAACATGGAACATAGTTTTTTAATACTGCAAACCCAAACATAATTTCCTAATCTTTGTCGAATAATAAGTTTTTGTATTTATTCCAATAGTACTGATATTAATATATATATGCACAGATATTATAAAATAGAAGAAGCTGCAATATATGCAAGATACCAAACAAGAACATTGCGTCAACACTTGAGCTGCCTTCTTGTAACTCATTAATTCATTCTATTTATGGGACCCAAAGAATGGAAGCAAGATGGGTCCTCCAAAATAAAATTAAAACAAATACCAGACATTGGAAAATACTCTTAAAAAATAAATCGGAATTATTCTATATTCAAATAAGATGGGTTACAAAATACAACTGAGCCTATTTGCCACAACGATTGCAATTTCACCTGCCACCAACCAATAAAAAATATGTACATTGATGAATCTTGTTCACAGTTTTCTTGACGTGCAAACCCTTTATTCGAAAAAAACGAGTTGAATATCAATTTCGGGTCTTGTACTTATTTGTTGGTGCCAACTACATCTATCCCATTTTTTGAATATCTTGTCTCTTCCAGATATGGCCTACTTACAATGGCTGGTTATTCAACATTCCATTCTTTGTCAAGTATTAATTTCCTTCTGCCATCGAAAACTTGGGGTTTAAGGTGATTTCCTTGCAATGTTCTTGACCCTTGACATCTGAGACAACTTAGAAATGCGATTCAGGCCGATTTCAAAGTGGACAGAGTTGTTTTATGTCACAATAGCTATGGGACAGGAAAAGTATTCAAGTATGTTGTGACTGCTATTCTCCGTGTATTCGATCATCTGTTTAGTTGAAAAGGCTGCTTGAAGTTTTGTATGTTGAACTTCTTTGCTTTATTACAGTAAATTGGAAAAAACATCCAACCTAGATGGAAAATGTTAATCTGTTGAGGTACATCACTTCTTCGGGTAGCATAGGTCTGGAAAGTGTATCAAATGTTGCAGAATGCATCAACACAGGTCTGGAAAGTGTATCAAATGTTGCAGATCGCATCAGAATATATCTTTCCTCATAGCGGTGGTAGATATGACGGCCCACAGAAAGGTCTGGAATGTTCGGAGGTGGTTCCAATATGTGGAGTCTGTAACTACATCCAGAGGAAACCGAACAAACTTTGACAAAGAACATGGATTTCTGTCAAGTCGGTTACCACACCCACAAGTAGCTCAATAAATTTGAAATATAACTTTTGTAGTGATAATATGTTGTTTTATCCACCCATACAGTTTTTGTTACCCGCCTCTGGTTACATTCACAAATGGAGTAATATTTCATGTCATTTATGAACATCACAGGCCATTTTTCAAGGCACGATAAGTGCGCCACCCCCGAGGAAGACAAATTCTTGTGGGATCTGTAGAATTCAATACAGTTTAAAAATCTTTGTTGTTGGAAGAAACTATATACTTCAACGAAGAACTATTTTGCACGTGACCTAAAAATCCATTACAACTCCTAGTAAGAAAACAAAGAAGTTCAACAAACAAATCTCCAAGCAACGTTTTGAACCAAGCAAGGCATCGAGCACAGGGAGAACACCAACCAGAACATACTTGTTCTTCTTTTTTCCTCCTCTCTGAGTTTCTGTTGGATAACAGAGTTTTTTTTTTACTCAAAGCTCACGTCACATAAAACCAGTCTCTCTTCTTTCATCTGGGCCTCAATCGCATCTCTAAGTTGTCTTAAATGTCCATGACCGGGAACTTTAGAACGAAGGCACCCTAAAGTGAAACTCTTTGATGATAGACAGAAATGACAATAAGTATTTAAAAGTAACGCTGGATGATCTTCCGTAGATTTTGTGTTAATTCATTCTAATGACAAATGTTCTCGATATTTTTGCTTATTAATGCCAATCTTTTCGAATATGTACATTGAATAGTGACTAATAGCACGTATTAACATTCCCATATCCGAGCAGATTCTCAAATATGGAATCTAAGATATGCACAATATTAAAGAGGGACATGACGTCAAGACCTCTGTGGGTGACACGTTCGTGGACTATGCTGAAGCCTTTAAGAAAACTAAAAGAGCAATTTTTATTTTTTATTTTTCAAATTCAAAATGCATGAAAAAGAAATTACCAGATCCCATAATACTTGCCTATCTATTCATTTTAATGAGAGATGTCCTCGAGTTTTCCTCTTATTAAATCCAATCTTTTCAAACCTGTCTAGTCGGTTGTGACTTTTGAAAGAATAATTAATGTCTATTGGGAACGACATAAGGTAGCGGGAATGGTTTTAAATTTTCTAAACCTGGAAAGGCATCAACCCGCCAAACTTTGAAAACCTGACTAAGTATGGAAAGCTAGGTAGAATAGACAAACTCATTGCAGGCAGAGGCACGCTTGCGAGTTCGAGGAGTGCTGGGTCAAATTCTAGAGCATGAAAGTTCTGGGTGCAAGATGTATACATTGAACACGACCTGTCATAGTTCGATAGAACCTATCTGTGAAGCCGCGTCCATAAAACTATCTAAGTATGCAACCGAATGACGGTCGGTTAGAATGACCACAGAAAGGCGAGAACCTATAGAGCCAGAAACACAGTTTAGAAGAGGAAAATAAAAGGGAGAGAAAAACTATATCACTCACACATCAAAACTTACTCTCATAAATATGAAACCATAGCAACACATAATCCATGGAAAAAACATCGCCAACTATGGAATATAGTTTGAGGCCGACAACTATGAAATATAGTTTGAGGCCAACAAAATCTGGTTCAATGTGTAAGAGATGCAATTTACATCGACTGCAATTTTTTTGTATGTTGTTTTATCTTAATAGTATTCTATGTAGACTCCACTGCAAAAGAATGGAAGAAGAGATCCAACTGCGGATGCAACATCCCAACATTGCAAACCCTAGGCAAACAAGAACAAGTAGCGAATAACAACACAGTTAAGAGGCACCAAAAGGCCCAATTGCAGGCGCAGGGACCGAACCCTGCAAAGTCGAATCAAAAAACAATAAACAACATACAACGAAGAAGGAAGAAAGCAATAACCACTCCACCAGGAATGACACAGTTCCAATTGTGATTGCAGAACCCCAAATGTACAAACTACAACAACACAAACATGCAAGCAAGAACAACATCAACACGCAAATAAGAAATCACTGTAGATGCAAAAAGCAAGCATGAACCAGTTAACCAGGCAAAAAAGAATAAGAAGCAAACAACAACCCAATTAAGAAGCACCAAAATGCCCAACTGGAGGCGTACGACCCCAACTCTGCAAAGGATAATCAAACAACAATAAACAACATGCAGCGAAGAAAGAAGCAAGAAACAACTACTCCACTAGAAATGACGTCGTTCTAATCGCGATGTCAGAACCCCAAACGTGAAAACTGCAACAACACGAACAAACAAGCAAGAACAACAACAACATGCAAATAAGAAATCAGGGGAGATGCAAAAAGCAAGCATGAACCAGTGAACCAGCAATGCCGCTGAAGCATATAAATTTAAAAAATAGAAGAAAATGTATTGTAACAAGCCTGTTAAACAACCATTGAATGCTACCAAGGCTGTTAGGTAAACATTTAAGTCTGTCAGAAATGCTCTGTAAACATTTCAGAAAAAAATGCAATGTGGCAGGTCTCTGACATATCCCAAAAAAATTATTATATTTTTTGTAACAATAGTTCGAACACTAGAGAATGTATTCGAAGGCCAAACTTGGATATGCTAGCATATAAAACATTGCCATAAATTTACCTAGCATAAAATACTAAACCAAACATTCAAACTAATGATAGCATTAATCCACCTTCGACGAATGCATAACAAAATATATGATTCAAAAATACCATATACGATCAAATACTTTGGATATGCCAACATATATAACATTGGGAATAGTGAAGCCGACAATAAGACCTCCAATCCCTTGTCCAATCAGATCATGAGAAATATGGTAATTTTTTTTTATATAAAAATCGATGTTTTCATTTCCATGGTTCCAACAATAGATAATATGGAAATATTTGTGGTCAAAGGACAAACTAATATGATGTCAACGACTTATCGATCACTATAGTCCCTCTATGCCTACGATAGGGACTAATAAGTAGATAGGCTCTTTAAAAGGGATTTACTTCTATAGGAACTTTTAGAAAAGGTCAATGAAGTTTAATAGATCAAAAAATAGAGAGATTGTTGATGAATTTATGAGGTTTTACTTGGTTTATTGATTGTTTTATTTGTTGTTATATATTTTTAAGGCTTCATAATAACTAAAACGTTTTAATATTATATTTTAATTTTTATTATATATTAATTTAAAAAAAATAGAACATATCGTATATTATATATTAATTTTTTTAAAAATAGACCACTTCTTGTGGATATTCTATTCTTTTTAAATATTTAATACAAACAATTTTTTGAAAGAAAAATTCAAACCAAATCTCCCATAAATGTAAATAAATATATTCTACTGTATTCATAGTGTGCTCTCATAATATTATGTTTTTAATATTTGGTTGGTCGGTTAACAAAAGATTTTGTAAATATATTCTAGTATATTCATAGTGTGATCTCATAATATTATGTTTTTAATTACGCTGAAGGCGTTCTTTTAGGGGGAGTTCTCTCTGGCATTTTCATTGTCTGTCCATAGCTTATGGATACATGACACGTTGCCACCAAAGTCACCACCATCATCAAATTGACCGCACCATATGACCCTGTGACTGCCTGCGGTTGTTGTTGCTGCTTGACCTTTGCCTTCTTGACCAATTTCACAGAGAGGTTGAGAATCCCCTTGGCTTTTCCGGAAATTTTTCAGACCTGGTAGCTGATGAACTGCGCGGTGATGGTGGTGGGCTTGAGATCTTTGTTCTAGGCTGGTCCCACCTTGTGGATCGAAAGCTGGGAAAGGAGGAGGGAGTGGGGTTGGGGGACATTCTCACCTTCTTTTGTCTACGAATTGAGGTGAATGTAGGGGTCGTTTAGGCGGCTAACACCACATTGTCGTTGGTCATAGATCTCGACGACACCTTGATGCGTTGTTCAAAGGGTTGGAGGGTTCACTTTTCCCTCTTCTTCTTTCTGTTGTGGTTGTTTCAAGCCCCTTGTAGTGAGCTCTTTGTTCTCGGTTGATCCCACTTCGTGGACCAAAAGTTGAGAAAGGAGGAGGGAGTGGGGTTGGGGATTTTTCCCACCTTCTTTTTTCTATGCATTCAAGGAGCCGCAGGGGTCGTTTAGGTTGGAAACACCACATTGTCACTTGTCGTCGACTGGTGTTGTGGATCTCGAGGACACCTTGATGTGTTTCTCGGAAGGTGGGAAGCTTTCGTCATTTCCCTTTTCTTTTCTCTGATTTGGTTGTTTCAAGGTTTCATGAGGGCATTTCTTTTCCATCCTTGTCTTGTTTGTGCACATCCTCCTATTGCTCGATCCCTCGAGTGCAAGGTATAAAAGCTAACACGTTTTTTTTTTTGAAATCTCCCCGACTCGATGGGCGTTCAGAGTGTGCTCCGTATGGAGTCTTTGGATGACTTGAAGTGATAGGGTGTTACTTGGTTGATCCTACCAGTAGTCATATGCTTGTCTCAAATATTAAGCCACGCATGTCTAAGTATGAACTAATTCAGACTGTGAAACTACGGATGGCTCATTAAATCAGTTATAGTTTCTTTTATGGTACCCCACTACTCGGATAACCGTAGTAATTATAGAGCTAATACGTGCACCAAGTCCCGACTCTTTGGAAGGGATGCATTTATTAGATAAAAGGTCGACGCGGGCTTGCCTGCTTCTCTAGTGAATCATGATAACTTGACGATCGCACAGCCCTTGTGATGGCGATGCTTCATTCACATTTCTTCCCTATCAACTTTCAATGGTAGGATAGAGGCCTACCATGGTGGTGACAAGTGATGGAGAATTAGGGTTTGATTCCAGAGAAGGAACCTGAGAAACAACTACCACATCCAAGGAAGGCAGTGGGCATGCAAATTACCCAATCCTGACATGGGGAGGTAGT
>JASDQU010588948.1:53186-78418 GCA_032191745.1 Picea mariana | reverse complement strand
ACTTCGCACTTCGTGATTTCGCAAATCTCGTTGCAAGGCTTTCGGTTCTCCAACTCACGAAACCTCGAAATGAGATTACGTGAATGATCCAACAGCCCCTGTTGGATCAGATCCTACGACTCTTTTTCTTCTGAGCTTTACACTTTAGAAAACACTTGCCATAACTCTTGTTGCTCCTCTACAAGATCTGATGGCTCTCGGGACTTCGCGAATTCTCCACGAAGAATTTCGACTGTCCAATGCCTCCTTGACAACTCCTGCGAAATGAACAAGGTATTCCTTCATGGAACTTGTCCACCTGCAAAACAAATTTTTTATGCCTCCTTTCAACACTTCAAGGCACTAACTCTTTTGAACTTTTACCACAAACTCGAGTCTTCAAAAAGACACCTGCACGCATTCCTTGTGGAAACCCTTCAAATACTTCCAAGTATTTGAATTCTTAGACTCTGCGCACTCTCTTTGCAATAGGAGTCCTTCAACAACTCCCTCAAGTTGCAAACTCTGAGACTCTACTCGGCCAACACACACTTTGCACAACTCCTATGCTTAATTTGCACTTCTGTGAGAATGAGAACAATGTTATTTCTCCTGAGCTTTCAGAGACAAACTCTGATTTCTGTCAATGCACACCTTGCGAACAATTTCACTGCACTCCTTGCAGGAAAACTCTTTCTCATACAGAGAAACAATTGAAACTCATTCCTTACTCTCCCTCTCTTCAGATTTTAGAAATTAAATATGAAATCATACATTCACACATCAAAGAAAATGCATAACAGAGAGTAACAAGCATATATCAATCAGCATGTACAAACACAGAAAGCAATTGAACACCATGAGTTTGAGCTAAAGATATTTGTATTAATCCAGAAATTCTGTACATGGGTTTTTACTTTACACAGCTCTCTGCTTCTGCTCTCCTATGCTCTCTTCGATTGATAATGTTAAAATGATACAATATGATGGTGTCTATAGTCGGTTTTCCCTCCGCTCCTAAAAATGTCTAATCTAGAATTTAATTCTACCTGCTTACATTTACTAGCATAAATGCCTCTACCTACTATAGACGAGAGAGAATCGCTCAAGGTCTGATTACAATCTGCAAGTACGCCCTTTCTTAACTACTTCATTTATGTTTGACACATCCTACTTCAAAACAATTTAAACACCTTTGAACATGTGCCAAAAATGCGTTGGCACTACTCGCGCTCGCTTGCTGCTGACGATGCTCCTGCATCGTACTCCCTCGCTTGAAAATTTTCATGGGCTCCTATCCATGAGCTCTCGCACAGTCTGATCATGATTTTGTATTTCAGCTTCATTTTCCCAGCTGGCATCTTCAACTGGATGTCCCTTCCACTTGACCAAGTATTCAAAATATTCCCTTCTTCTGGTCCTTTTGCTAATTCTTTTGTCTATTATGCTTTCCATCTGTGGTTTCTCTGCAACTAGCATCTGTTTTGTCCAATGAACCTCTGGTTGTTCACTGTCTACTCCAGCTTTGTATGGGTACAAATATGAGATGTTGAATATCAAAGAAGTTCCGATCCCATCGGGTAATTCAATCTCATAAGAATTTTCCCCAAATTTCTTCAAGACCTTACATGGTCCAATTTTCTTCATTTTTAGTTTATTGTATGTTCCTCTCGGGAACCTTTCCTTTCTCAAGTGTGCAAGAATCAAATCATCAACTTCGAACTGAAGTTGTCTCCTATGTTGATCTTATTTGCGCTTATACTCCTGGCTCGAGTTTTGCAACCTCTCCTTCACCTGGCTGTGAAGTTCCTTCATTGCTTTGGCAAAATCTTTTGCACTAGCACTTCTTATCTCATCTCGTTCTGAATCCCTCAGTTCATAAATTCCTCTTGGTTGTGTCCCATAAACAATTTGGAACAGACTCTGCCCTATGCTCCTGTTAAGTGAATCATTATAAGCAAATTCCACCTGTGGTAGAATGTTGTCCCACTGACTGTGATGTTCAGTCACCAAACTCCTCAATAAATCTCTCAAGCTCCTATTCACAGCTTCTGTCTGTCCATTTATCTGAGGATGATAAGCTGAACTGAACGACAATTTTTTCCCCATCTTTTTCCATAAGGTTCTCCAGAAGTGTCCCACTAACTTGGTGTCTCGATCTGAGATGATGCTCCTTGGTAAGCCATGAAGTCGAATGACTTCTTTGAAAAACAGGTTCGCAATGTGAGTTGCGTCATTGGTTTTCTGACACGGTATGAAGTGTGCCATATTAGAAAATCTATCCACCACTACAGAGATCGAGTCGAACCCTCTTTGGGTTCTCGATAGCCCTAATATGAAGTCCATGCTTACCGCATCCCACGACCTCTCAAGTATGGGTAACGGTTGATATAAGCCTGCATTTTGCCTCTTTCCTTTTGAATGTTGAAAAATTCTACATCTGTCCATGAATCGTTTGACGTCTCCTCTCATTCCTGGCCAAAAATATGACTCATTTAACTTTGAGAACGTCTTGTCATGACTGGAATGCCCGACCAATCCTCCACTGTGTTTCTCCTTCAACAGATTCTCCCTCATGGAGCCCTTCGAAATACATAACTGATTGCCCCTGAATAACAATCCATCCTGGATCATGTATTCAACCCATTGGCTTCTGTCCCTGAGAATTGGATTCTTAGTCGCCTCATACACTTCTTTAAAATCTGGATCATCTCTGTACATGTTCCTGAGATCATCAAAACCCAGTGTTTTGACTATGAACACCTGCAATAGCAAACATTTCCTGCTCAAAGCATCAACAACCTTGTTAGTAGTTCAAGAAATATGCTTAATTACAAAATTAAAATTCTGCATGTATTCAACCCATTTAACATGTCTTTGATTCAACTTCTCCTGTTGAGTCACAAATTGCAAAGCATGATTGTCACGGTATAAGACAAACTCCTTAGGAATCAAGTAGTGTCTCCACTTCTTCAATGCCTGAATAATAACATAGAACTCCTTGTCATACGTGGAGTATTTCACTTTGGTTTCGTTCAGCTTCTTGCTGAAGTATGCTATCGGCCTGTCTTCTTGGCTCAAGACTGCCCCTATTGCAAATCCACTTGCATCACATTTTACTTGAAATGTCTTTTTGAAATCAGGAAACACCAAAATTGGTTGTTCTGTGATTTTCCTTTTCAACAAATTAAAGCTTTTCTCTACTTCTTCTGTCCAGTGAAAAGACTTATGTCTTTTCTTCACTGTGTCCATCATCGGTGCACTAATTCCACTAAAATTCCTGATGAATTTCCTGTAGAAACTAGCCAAACCATGAAAACTTTGAACTTCAAAGATATTATTTGGCGATGGCCAATTCTTAATCACCTCCACTTTATCTGGATCCATCCTCAACTTATCTGCAAAAATAACAAACCCCAAATAAATGAGCTCCGTCTTCATGAATGAGGATTTCTTCATATTTATCAGCATCTTCTCTTGCTGTAGCCTCCGCATCACTGTAGCCAAATGTTTCAGATGCTTTGCCTCTGTTTTACTGAAAATCAATATGTCATCAAGGTATACTATGACAAATTTTTCGATGAACTCCTTTAGGACTTCGTTCATAAACCTCATGAAAGTGCTCGATGCGTTTGTTAGACCAAATGGCATAACAAGCCATTCATACAACCCTTCATTTGTTTTGAATGTTGTCTTCCATTCGTCTCCTTCTCTCATATGCATTTGGTGATAACCACTTTTCAAATCAATTTTTGAAAAAAAATTGGCCCCACTTAAGCAATCCATCAAATCATCCATTCTTGGAAATGGAAATCTATACCTGATGGTTATCTTGTTGATTGCCATTGAGTCAGTACACATCCTCCAACCTCCATCTTTCTTTGGACTGGGCACTATCGGAACAACATATGGACTCAAGTTTTCTCTAATCAACCCTTTGTCCATTAAATCCTGGACCTGTCTTTTGATCTCTTCATTTTCCTGCGGCGTTAATCTGTACGCTGCCTTGTTTGGTAAACTAGCTCTAGGTATAATATCAATGTGATGACTTATACTTCTAATAGGTGGCAACGAACGAGGTAGTTCGTCCACTACTATATTAGAAAATTCCTCCAGTAGCTGCCAGATTTCCTCTGGTAGATCATCCACTCTTGTGCTGGTCGAAACAATTTTAGGCTTCCTGACTACAATGAATTATGGTTCCTCCTTCTTCTTAACCTCTGTAAGAAGTTCCTTCCCACTCATGAGAAGCACAACATTGCTTACTTTAGGTTTTACTTCCTGGTCCTTAATTCGCAACAACATGTGAGTTTTCCCATTCCTCTCTAGGGTGTATGTGTTCTTTCTCCCATCATGAATCAGATTCCTATCATATTGCCATGGTCGACCCAGCAATAGATGACAAAAATCCATGGGAATGACATAACACAATATCTTATCATTATATCCTCCTATCTTAAATTCAACTAAACATTGTTTAATGACATTTACCYGATGTCCTTTTTGTAGCCATGAAACTCTGTATGGACTTGGATGTTCAATAGTCTCTAGCTCCAACTTTTCTACCATCTTCATAGAAACGAGATTGTCTGTGCTACCACTGTCCACAATGACCTTGCATACCCTATCCTTGGTCTTGGAAGCAGTCTGGAAAAGACTGTTCCTTTGCACTGGATTCTCCGCCTCCTCTTCTGGCGTTAAGAGAACTTTCCTCATCACTAGTGATCTTCTGCCTTCAGCATCCTCTTCCTCAACATTCCACCTTTTTGCTTTGGCAATGTGAGTCTCACCTCCTTCTTTCTTCTTATCTGGACATTCATAAGACTTGTGTCCAACCTTTCCACATGTGAAGCATTTCACCACTCCACCTCTTCCTCTTCCTCTACCTCTAGCATGAGGAAAAGTGTTTCCATCAACATATTGTCCCCTCTGTGAACTTCCACCTCTCTCAGTCTGAGTCCGAGGTTTCTTCCAGTCTTCTTTTGGTTTCTGGTTCCTATCCTGGGCAAGTTCTTTGCCTCTGTCTTGAATTCTCCCTCGGCCTCTTTGACCCTGCTTTCGGCTCAGCTTCTCTTTATCTTTTAGAGCCATCTAATAAGCATCTTCCACCATTCAGATGGTCATCATGCTCATCTCATCCTGAATGTCATATTGTAGACCATTCATATATCTAGCAACTTTTTCATTATCACTTTCGCGATGACCTGCCCTAATGTTTATCTTGTAGAGATCTTCAGTGTACTCCTTCACTGACATCAACTTTTGTCTCAAATTCTGCATTCTCTGAAATAGAGTAATCTGGTAATCCCTGGGAATGAATTTTGCCTTCATCTTTGCTACCATCCTATCCCAACTCTTGATTTTCTTCTTGCCTTTGTAGCGTCTGTTAGCTTGTAGCTCATCCCACCACAATGCTACATGTCCTTTCAATCTTGTGACAACATGTTTGACCTTCCTGTCTTCCTCGACATATTCATAGTCAAAATATGTGTCCAGAGCTCTAATCCAGTCTAGAATCTCTTCAACATCCAGGTTTCCCTCATATACTGGAATGTCCATTTTTTCCCTAGCACTCATTCTTGTAACCGCCCTAATCAGACATTCATTTTTTGCATCCTCTGCTGCAACTTCTTCTCCTCCATGTCCAATTTCATCTTCACTTTCAGATTCACTGACATCTCCAACACCGGCTGCGTGCCTCTGTTTTATTTCCATGTCCACGAGTTTGGTGCGTATGTTATGCATCTCTCTTTCCATGGCTGGATTTGGCACCTGCCTACCCCTTTCTTCTGGCATTTCCCTCTCCTCTGGCGGATCATGTGTTTTCCTGTCTCTTCTTCTCGGTGGCATGATGAATATTTCTTTTCCATGCTACAGAAAGCAAAGAAATCTTTTTGTTCTCTGATACCACACTCACGCAGACCTCCCCAACCCTCAGGCCAAAGTTCACTCATAGGATCATTCTTTGTCTCCTTTGAGCCAAATCAACTCTTTTGGTTCCTTGCTAGAATCTCAATTCAATCGATCCATAGGTCCTTTCGAAAGCTCCCCTGCACGAACAACACTAGGTGTGAGCTCCACTTCTCCATGTGACCACAACGCTATGACTAAGGCCTAGCCCAGAAGGTGCTTGTCACAACTTGCCACTTGCGAGTTCAAGAGTCGAAACTCCCAACTCTTCCTTCCCAATATCACGATACCCGAAATGATGATACGGGTATGGCTCCTTCCCTTGTCAGTGCCCTCCACGCGTGACCACTGATTAGGCTTAACACTAGAACCTCTCGCTACTCGCCACTTTGCAAGTTTCAACATCGAGACCCCATGCTCTTATCTCATGAATTCCCGAGATGTGAGAAGTCAACAGAGTGTTGACTCCTTTTTCTAGGAGACGCGTGTCTGCCTATCTATTACACGGGCCCACCTTGTGGTTCTACCACGTGTCCCTCGTGCCCAGCTTCAACACTTCACGAMTTTGCTTCCCGAAGCACTGCCTCCTTTATATCTTGACACCCGAAGTGTCGAGATCCCAAACTCCTCGATACTCCTTATCACAACTCGTGACTTCAGAATTTTTGGGACAAAAGTCTCGACTTCTTATCCTCTGAGATGTCGAAATTCCAAATTCTAACACATTTCCCAGTGCTGGMCCACAATGAAACTTCCTTCTTCACCTCTCCGGAATTTCGGACTTCGCAATTTCGCGAATCCTGATGCTAAACTTTCGGTTCTTCAACCCACGAAACCCTGAAATGGCCAACAAAGGTTTGACATCCATGTCGACAAGTACGCTACCTGTCCACTCTCCACTGTCCACGATCTTTAAACCTTTTCGCCCCTTGAGACTTCGCACTTAACGATTTCGTGAATCTCGTTGCAAGGCTTTTGGTTCTCCAACTCGTGAAACCCTGAAATGAGATTACGTGAATGATCCAACGACCCCTGTTGGCTCAGATCCTATGGCTCTTTTTCTTCTGATATTTACACTTTAGAAAACACTTGTCGTAACTCTCCTTGCTCCTCTACAAGATCTGACGGCTCTCGAGACTTCGCGAATTCTCCATGGAGAATTCCGACTGTCCAATGCCTCCTTGACAACTCCTACGAAATGAACAAGGTATTCCTTCATGAAACTTGTCCACCTGCAAAACAACTTCGCTATGCCTCCTTTCAACACTTCAAAGCACTAACTCTTCTGAACTTTTACCACAAACTCGAGTCTTCAAAAAGACTCCTGCACGCATTCCTTGCAGCAACCCTTCAAATACTTCCAAGTATTTAAATTCTTAGACTCCGCGCACTCTCTTTGCAACAACAGTCCTTCAACAACTCCCTCAGGTTGCAAACTCTGAGACTCTAATCGGCCAGTGCACACTTTGCATGGCTCCTGTGCTTAATTTTCACTTCTGCGAGAATGAGAACAATGTTATCCCTCCCGATCTTTCAGAGACAAACTCTGATTTCTATCAACGCACACCTTGCAGACAATTTCACTGCACTCCTTGCAGGAAAACTCTTTCTCATATAGAGAAACAATTGAAACTCATTCCTTACTCTCCCTCTCTTCAGATTTCAGACATTAAATATGAAATCATACATTCACGCATCAAATAAAATGCATAACAAAGAGTAACAAGCATATATCAATCAGCATGTACAAACACAAAAAGCAATTGAACACCATGAGTTTGAACTAAAGATCTTTGTATTAATCCAGAACTTCTGTACATGGGTTTTTACTTTACAAAACTCTCTTCTTCTGCTCTCCTATGCTCTCTTCAATGGATAATGTTACAATGATACAATATGAGGGTGTCTATAGTTGGTTTTCCCTCCACTCCTAAAACTGTCTAATCTAGAATTTAATTCTACCTACTTACATTTACTAGCATAAATGCCTCTACCTGCTATAGATGAGAGAGGATCGCTCAAGGTCTGATTACAATATGCAAGTACGTTCCCTTTCTTAACTACTTCATTTATGTTTGGCGCATCCTACTTCAAAACAATTTAAACACCTTTGAACATGTGCCAAAAATGTGTTGGCACTACTCGTGCTTGCTTGCTGCCGACGATGCTCCTGCATTAGTTGAGCTTGTACTGTTACTGATTCATTTTTGAAAAAAGTATTATACATATCCATAACATGATATCTTATATAATGATTAACTTCTTTCTTTAGGAATTTGTCAGTATCAACATTTTCTAATATTTCATCATCAATGTTGATAGATTCTTCTGCATATTTCAATTTAAAATTTATATTAAAAAAAACCCAAACATTAATTCACTAAACTATATATACAAGTGTTCATCTTATATTATCTAGAGATTTATGTACATACCAATAGGCGATTCAACTTCTTCTTGAATTTTGGTTTTAACGACTTCATCTACGTTATGAGAAAAATCTATTTATGTTTTTTGAAAAATATCAAATCCGAATTACAATCAATTATATTTTAAACAATAATTTAAATAAATGGTTCTATACTTTTAATATATACAATATGTGTACATGCATATACCTGGTTGGACTTCTTCTTATTGAAAATCTATATTTACATTAAAATCATTTCTTTCTTCGATTTTTTCACATTCTTGTTTCTTTCTCCAATAATGCTCTTTCCTTTGTTTGTTATGGCAAGTTTTGTCTCGAGTGCGATCAAGTTTTCTCTTGCACAAAATTTTGTTTCCCATGAGTGTAGTTATCTATAAAATTAAAAAAAAAAATCAACATTTTAGAATAGTCTTAGAAAAACTTCACTCTCACAAAAATTATTAAAAGATAATATCAAGAATTTTATGTTCAACAACTCCTTCACCTTGAAAAATGTTCAACAACACCTTCAATATATGATTTTTTTTTCATTCAAAATATCAACCACCTTGTTCAAAACAACGAAAAAAATGATTCAAACTTTTTCTTAGGGGCCCCACATATCTAAAACCATGAAACAAGAATGTGAATTGTGTTAAATTGGTTCAGCCGAAAGCATGTTTATAATGTTTTCCTCCAATTGAAATGAAACGATATGTCCCTTCATTTTTTCCGACAGACAGAATTCTTTGACCCATCTTCCGGTTGAAAAAACAATGTTCGGTCGAAAAACGAGGAATCCGTTTATTTTCTACGGATTCTATTAGGAAAATATATTTCGGCCTAAAAAAATACTTTTTGGTCGAAAGATTCTTTCAGCCGAAAACCTGTGAATGCGACTTTTTGCAAGAACCTGATAATTCCCTCCATCTTACTTGAACTTTTGAGGTTGTAGACTCCTGCAAATACTCATAATTTAGATTCAAAATTGATACCAACATTTGCAAAATTGAATCTACTTTCTAAGGATATCTTTGTTTTTCATTTTCATTATTTTTATCTAATTTTATTTAATTTTATAAAAAAATCACCACATAATATTTTATGGTGACATTATGATTTAGTGAAATGAAATATCCATATCTCTAAAAATACACAATGGAAAATTTAGAAACAATTATATTCACAATCCTTAAAATGTTATCTTCAAAATGGTATTTTTAGATTTTAATTTTAATTAAAAATTAATATAGATACAAGGTGGGGGAAAACATGTTTTTAAAATATGCAACTTTTTCAGCTTGGTCAACTTCGAAAAATTCTATAAATTATAATATTCATCCATTAGATTCAAAATTATAGTCATAAGAAAATAGATCTCTATAGATTGTTGCAGTATATTCAATTTGTCAAAAACAAAAGTTTAATAATAGATACATTGTTGGGGGAAAACATAACATATTATCATTCCTTTAATTTTTAAGGAAACTATTGTGAAACAATTGTCAAAATGACATAACAAATCTCAATAAAAATAATCTTAAAAATAGTCAGTAGAAAGCTAACAAATTTCTTCACAAGTTTGTTTTTTACTATAACGTGAAATTCTAAACAAAAATGATAATTTTGTATACCTGAAGTTGAAGAACTGGTGAAAATATAGTTTTTTTTCTCATAAAACAAGCAAAATAGAAACCCATCTTCATGATTTCATGTAATATTTTAGTGGATTCAATATTCTTTATTTGCAATCAATGTTATACATGCAATGTATTATGTATGATAGAAAAATTATCTATATGTACTCTGACACACTCTCTCTCTACCCCCCACCTCCCTCCCTCTCTCCCCCTATCTCCCAATATCTCTCCTCTCTCGCTCCTACATCTACCATATNATCCCCTTCTCTCTTTACCTATTGCATCTAACCCTCGCTCTCTCGCTCCATGTATCCTTCGCCCTCTCCCTCCCCCACTCTCCCCACCCTTTTCTCTTTTCTTCTATATAAACCCCATTCCTCTCTCTCTCTCTCTCTCTCTCTCTCTCTCTCTCTCTCTACACCCCCTCTTTGTCTTATTGTCCCTCACTCTCACACACTCTCTTTGTCTTCCCCTCTCCCTGTTGAAATATTGTAACTGTGAAGAATATTCTAATTATATTTGAGTTATTTTCTTCTAGATCAAATCCCCTTTTGTTGATTGATCATGTCAGGCTTTGTATAAGACCAAATCCCCTTTTGTGGATTGGTAAAACCAAGGTTATGTGTTTATTTTTGTAAAGTCGGCTCCTAGGTATTATTAAAGTGGTTTTAACCACTAGTTGAAGAAGTTGTCCCAACTTGGTGAAGAGACATAACCCTAGAGCCTCCCAACTGGTATAAATAAGTGAGGATGGCGCCTCACTTAATCACTCACTAAGTCACTTAGAAACTACACATATTTTGGAGGTAGCTTTAGTTGCAAGAAGAAGGAGAGAGAGGCACTTGCTCAGTGTTGGATTATCTTTAGTGTTTTGGTATTTATCTCGACAGTGTATTGAAAATCTATATTAAGGAGGTTTTTACTGGGTTTTCTACCCCATGAGGGTTTCCTAGGATAAAATATTGTGTAGCTTGTGATTGTGTTTCTCTTAGTGATCTTATTTGTGATATTATATTTGAAAATAATTAAAACTTAAAATGGTATATGAGCTAAACTGAAGAGAACACCTTTCACTAGGTAACTAACAACATCAATGTTATCGTACAAGAAAATTAGGGATTTCTATTGGAAGGGAATTTCTGACTAAAAGCCATCTAGGGAAGTGCACCCTAGCCTAGAAAACTCTTTGGAAACTTGAGCGAACCTTTTTAGTGGCCAGAGACTCCAAAAAGTTAAACCCTAGTTTTGACTGGTACTAGAAGTACTAGTATAGATTTGCGCGGGTCAAGTTTCAAGGGTAAAATATTGAAACTTTTGAAATCAGTATACTCCAACCTACTCGCCTCATTCCAACAAATCTCCTTGTAAGTTTAGAATCAATTTCTGAGCACTTTCATTTTTTGGTCATTTTCTCAGCTCCAGGTCAATATGTTTACGAGAACCAATCTTCTTGACAAGTTAGAAGGTGTGGAAAGCTTCCATGCCTGGAAGTAAATAATTGGACTCATTCTTGAAGAGAATGACCTTGCAGAATTCATAAAAGAAAATGTACCCAAACCCAAAGAAGAAGTAACCAAAGCAAAGTACAAGAAGGATATGGTTAGGGCCAAAAGGATCATTGTAGACTCCATTAAAGATCACTTGATCCCTCAAGTGTCTTCTAAGAATACTCCAAAATTAATTTTTGATTCCCTAACCAAAATGTATGAAGGAAATAACATCAACCAGAAGATGAATCTAAAAATCCAACTCAAAAGTACAAAGATGCAGAAAGGAGAAACAATCCATGACTATTTCTCTAAGGTTTCTCAATTCAAGGAACAATTAGAAGCAATTGGAGACAACCAAAATGAATATGAACTTATAATTATAGCTCTTAATGGTGTCACAATACCTTCGGATGCTTTCAACCAAACTATCTCTGCAAGAAAAGAAAAAATCCATTTTGATAGCTTATGGGAAGAATGTGTTCAAGAAGAAGCAATAGTAGAAAATCAAGAAGTCGTATTATTAACAGATGAAGATCAAGCCTTAGCTGCTCATACTAAAGGAGGAAATAAGATGTATCATTTCCAAAAGGAGACCCATCTTTATAAATGAATCTCACTCCCCAAAGAGATTCACCCACTTCCATAAAGAATCTMACCCTCCAAGGAGGTTCCAAAAATATTAGGAAGGACAAAGAAGAGAAAAATATTTCTCCTCTTATCAATGCTATCATTGTGATAATATGGGACACATTGCTAAGATTTTTCCTACCAGAAGGGAAGAATACAAGAATATAAATAACAAAATACAKCATTCCCATGCATTCGAATATGATGAGCCACCTACACAGATGACTAGAGAAAATATTGAAGACTATGTTTTATTCTCTGCCCTCTTAGGATCTGTGACACCTGGAGAGGATACTTGGCTCATAGATAGTGGTTCTTCTAAGAACATGACAATTCAAAGAGACATTCTCTCTAGMCTTATAGAAAAGGACTTTCCCTAGAAACTCTCACTTGGATATGACTATTAGTACCCTATCAAAGGAATGGAAGAATCCATTTACAAACTAGATTCAAGAACTCCGATGAAGATGAAGGATGTATTGTATGTACCAGGTTT
The DNA here is from genome assembly GCA_032191745.1 of Picea mariana. Classification (NCBI taxonomy): domain Eukaryota; kingdom Viridiplantae; phylum Streptophyta; class Pinopsida; order Pinales; family Pinaceae; genus Picea; species Picea mariana. Next base: position 65,866 of record JASDQU010588948.1, on the reverse strand, counting down.
GAAAAATAATTTACTTTCTATCTCAACTTTAGATAAGAAAGAATTCAGGGTTTCATTCATAGATGGTGAATTTCTTATGTGGCCTAAAGGAAAAACCATATAATATGCAATTGTTATTGGAACATAAGAAGGTGGTTTGCATAAGTTAAAAGGTGACTCAGATGCATCCTTGACTCACTCGAGTGAGAATCCCTATGAACTTTGGAATAGAATACTATCCCACATCAAATACAAATCGTTACCATATGTAATCAAGTTAGTTACGGGTTTACCATCATTCAAGGTTGACCATGAAGGTGTATGAAAGGGATGTGCACAAGAAAAGAACATAAAAAATACTTTCCCAAAGAGAAACAATAAAGCATAAGGAATCTTGGAGCTCATTCACTCAGATGTATGTGGTCCAATTCCATAAACCTCTCTAAGTGGGTATGCATACTATGTTTCATTTATTGATGATTACTCTCACAAGACTTGGGTTTATTTCTTGAAATCAAAAGATGAAGTACTCGAAAATTTCAAGGAATTAAAAGCCTTGGTAGAAAATCTCTCCGAAATAAAAATCAAGATAATCAAGTCGGATAATGGAGGATAATACTGCCCAAAATTATTTGGAATCTTTTTCAGAGTTTTTAGGATTAAGAGGGAGATCACCACTCCCTATAATCCTCAACAGAATGGTGTAGTAGAAAGAAATAATAGAAAAATAATGGAAGCAGTGAAGACTTTGATCCACAATCAAGATTTTCCAATGCACTTATGGGTTGAAGAAGAAAAATCAATAGTTTATGTCAAAAATTTATTATCCTATAGTGCACTTGGATTCAAAACCCCCTAATAAATGTTCTTCAGAAAAAATACATAAGTAATCCATCTCAAAATATTTGGTTGTCCAGTGTTTGTACACATTACAAAAGAAAGGAGAACTAAGTTGGATCCCTCAAGAAAGAAGAAAATATTTGTTGGATACTGTGAGGTCTCTAAGGCCTTAATAATTTACATACCAAGTTACCACCATATTGAGATCACCAAATATGTAACCTTTGATAAAGATGCAACACTCAAAAGATCAAGGAAATGCCATATTGAAGAATTAAATGAAGAAGAAACTATAGCTTCCAGAGTTGTAGAATTTGTGAAGTAAGTTACAATTACCCCTGATGATGAGATTCCAGAAGATTGTGATATGATAGAATCTCAATAACATTCCCAGATGATGATCTCTCAAAAGAAAAATCCATCTTGGGAAAGGGAACTTATTCAATATAGAGAGAAGTATGGTGCCCCAGAAGGAACCATGAGACAAAACAAGAAGCCTAAGCCATTCTCTAGTTATATGGATTTGATGTGTGATCTCATAGAGAAGGAACCAACTTTATTTTATGAATCCATTCAGAAGAAATAATGGGTGGATGTCATGAAAAAAGAATATCAGTCCATTATAAATAATGATGTAAGGGAAATAGTTCTGATGCCATAGAAGAAAGCTGTGGTATCTTCCAAATGGATATACAAGATGAAACATGCTTCAAATGGAAGTATTGAAAAACATAAATAAAGATTTGTGCCTCATGGATTTTCTCAAAAGGAAGGCATCTATTATGAAGAGACATTTTCTCTTTTAGCGAGATACACTTTTGTCAGAACAATCATATCTCTTGTAGCCAAGATGAAGTGGAAGTTACACTAGATGTATGTGAAAACAACCTTCTTGAATGGTGTTATTGAAGAGGAAGTGTATATAGAGCAACCAAAAGGGTTTCAAGTTGAATATAGAAAGACTCATGTCTGTAGAATGAAGAAATCTCTATATAGGTTAAAGCAAGCTCCTAGAGCATAGTATGGCAGAATTGATAGTTTCCCGACGAGATTGGGATTTATCAAAAATAAAGTTGATTCTGACGTTTACTTCAAGGTTATGAATGGTGAGCTAGTTATATTGTTATTGTATGTAGATGACTAATTCTTAACGAGAGAAGAAAATATCATCACATATTGTAAGAAGGATCTTGTTGCAAAATTTCAGAAGAAACGCCTATGCTTGATGCATTATTTATTAGGTATTGAAGTTTGTCAGATCCTAGAGAAGATATTCCTTAACCAAGGGAAGTATGCATTTGAAATACTGAAGAGGTTTGACATGTTGGAATGTAAAGCCATGAAAACACGCATGGAAACAAAGTTGAAGCTCCTGGTAGATACTTCGTCATAATTGCTTCATGCTACTCTATAAAAAATTATTGGTTTGTTAATGTATCTGACGAACACCAGGATAGATATATGTTTTTATTTAAACACCTTGAGTTAGTATCTGGTAGAGCCCAGACATGTTCACCTTGTAGCTGTAAAAAATGTGATGAGATAACTTAAGGGTATGTTGGAATATGGTCCTTTTTATATTGGAGATTATGACTTCAGACTATATGGATATACTAATTCAGATTGGGCTGGAAGTGTTTCCGATAGAAAGAGCACTTCGGGATGTTGTTTCAATCTAAGGTCATCCACGACTTCATGGTAGAGCAGGCAACAATCCAATATTTCTCTTAGCATGACATAAGTGGAATACATTGCATCATGTTCCACTAGTTGTGAATCCATATGGATTGAAAATTTGTTGATAGGTCTATTCGATATGGAGATGAAAGCCACCATGTTTCTATGTGACAACCATAGTTGCATAAAGATGATGGAGAACCCTGTGTTCCATGATAAGTTGAAGAACATAGAGATCCAATATCACAATATTCATGATATGGTGTAGAGGGCATCTATAAAGCTACAATACGTTGGCATAGATGAGCAGGTTGTAGATTTGTTGACAAAGCCTCTGTCTCATGTGAAGTTTGATTACTTCTTAGACAAGCTTGGTGTTTTTCAAAAGGACCTACCGCGAAAGGGGGAGTGATGTTGGTGATACTATAGTATCCTGACCAACAACGAGTAGCTCCGTTAGGATTTTATATGTTAGGGGATTGATCATCCCTGGGAAGATTCGAAAGGTTTGGTAAGCATAGGTTGTCAGAGTACCTGTGCATGTATATGCCAACTATGGTCAGTAGTGGTAGCTCCATTAGGATTTTATATCCTAGGGAATATTATGATTCCTAGGTAGTTCCCAAATGTTAATTAAGGACGATCTTTCAAAGTACTACATAGTAGCTCCATTAGGATTTTATATCCCAGGGAATCTTTTGATTTCTGGGAAGATCTCAAAGATCTCGTAAGGCTGGTTTGTCAGAGTACCACAAAATGTTGTTTTCCAACCTCCCTCATTTTGTTGCCATATGATGATGATTTTTTTATCTCAACCTCATTATGATGATGTTGATGATGTTGTATTAGCCTCATGTTGTTGATGATGATGTTGTATCAGCCTCTTGTTGTTGATGATAATACTATATCAGCCTCGTGTTGTTGATGATGATGTTGTATCAACCTTGTGTTGTTGATAATGTTGTATTAGTTTTATATTAATTGATGTTTATGAAGATGACGATGATGATGTTTCCCTCTCTTTCTCATGATGATGTTGTGTTGGTGGAATAGCCTTCTTGTTAATGAGGAGTGTTGAAATATTGTAACTACGAAGAATATTCTAATTATATTTGAGTTATTTTCTTATAGATAAAATCCCCTTTTACGGATTGATCATGTCGGGCTTTGTATAAAACCAAACTCCCTTTTTTGGATTGGTCATACCATAGTTATATGGTGTTGTTTGTAAAGTCAAACCCTAGGGATTTTTAAAGTGGTTTTAACCACTAGTTGAAGAAGTTATCCTAGCTTGGTGAAGAGACATAACCCTAGCACCTCCCAGCTAGTATAAATAAGTGAGGATGTCGGCTCACTTACTCACTCACTTAGTCACTCAACAAGTGTGCATCTTTTGGAGGTAGATGTAGTTGCAAGAAGAAGGAGAGAGAGGCACATGCTCAGTGTTGGATTATCTTTAGTGTTTTGGTCTTTATCTTGGCATTGTATTGGCAATATATATTAAGGAAGTGTTTTTTGGGTTTTCTCCCCCATGAGGGCTTCCAAGGATAGAATGTTGTGTACCTTGTGATTGTGTTTCTCTCAGTGATCCTATTTTTTCTATTATCTTTGAAAAACATTAAAAATTAATACTCCTCCTCTCACGCTCTCTGTCTTCCACTCTACACCCCCTCTCTGTCTCCCTATCCCTCACTCTCACGCGCTCTCTTTTTTTTCCCCTCTGTCCCTCTCACACTCTCTTTCTTCCGCTCTGCACCCCCACACCCTACATCGCAAGGAAATAAATAGCCTTAACCTATACATGTCAACACCTAGAGATATACATAGCGAGACCTAGACATGGAAATACCTAGACCATGACCTCGACCTATACGATAACCATGATGTATACCATGACATAAACCTAGAGCTAGAACTATACCATAACCTAGACAATGACATAGAGCTAGAGATAGACTTAGACCATGACCTAGACCTATACAATTACCATGACCTAGTGCTTGACGTAAACCATGACCTAGACCCCCCTAGCTCCATTTAAGCTTATGCATAACCTATACTCAACCCTTAACCCCCACTACACTCCAACCCTTAGTGCACTATTCATAGACCTCTTGTTAAAGGCCACACAACCCTTGAAACCACATCACTGACATGCCGGTACTTTAACCATTGCTCTATGCTTCAAAACACTTTCGATACTAAGCCCTTAGGTCCTAGTTGTGCCCATACTCCTATACATATTTATTCATAAATATGTTTGGCCTATAATAAATGTTATATCTATTGCATTAAGAGTGTGCAAAAACTACATACATTCCAACCAGCCATAGACTCTTCTACTCCATTTCTCTCAGTTGTAGGTTACCCTCTAGTTGACACTATGATTCCACAAGAAGAATGTCTCTTATGGTTGGTTATTGTCGACTCAAAAATCCCAATACCTAGTAACTTCCCAATGTCATGACTCTTACAACAATTCCAACCACCCAACTCTCTTCCCCATTAGTTTGCACAACCCAAGGGATGGGATTTCCTTCTCTACACCATAGTCCCTAAGGAAATCCTCATCCCCTACAGGGCTCCAACATATACCCGCTAGGAATATCCAATCTACATGATCAAATAAATCAAATTGTAAATTGATTCCTTGCAATATCATTTACACATGCTCTTGTGTAATCTTTCTACAACAAATCCTCACATGAAAAATAACCTAGTTATCAATGTAATTCCCATCTCACTCTCATGGTTTCTTTTAACACAATATGCTTACCTCTTATTTTTTATCACCAAAATTCATTTTCCTCTCTTCTTCCTCCCCCCAAAATTAGCTCTCCCTTCTACTCGAATTTATCCTCTCTTTTTCTCCCATGCATGTTTGACTCTCAATATTCCCCAAAATGATTGTACTCATCCAATGCTTCAATAAATAGGTGAGATGACTCTTTCACCATCCTCTTACATGCATTAAAATATTGGTTTTAATAAATCAATGTGGGTAAATAGTTAATGAAAAAATGGTTTATGGAGGTGGCATAGGAATCTAGGGATGTGGAATTTCCTTTAAACCCCCTTTCAACAAATCCTCTCTTATGGAATCAAATCCCCCTTTACTCTATTCTTTCTGTCTAGAGCTAATGATGTATTTTATTTTTATTACTTTCAATGTATAGTGTTTACATATTACATCACTTGGTCCTCATCCATTCAGCATATATACAAATATACACTCCTAATTTGGGAATCAAAACTAGGGTGTTAAACTAACCATTAGTTATATGAGTGAACCCATGGAGAGCCATAATTAAGGGGATTACCCCCTTGGAATGACTATAAATGGAATGAGTTTTGGGGGGGGAATTGAGATAACATCCTCAAGTTCAATAAAATTTCCCTTCTAAACATGGCCACCATTTAAGCATAACAATTCTCAAATCCTCTACTAATTGTCTCCACATAATCATATGTATATTTTGAAAAAAAAAATGCTAATGTGTGATATTTTTAACATGGATGAGTTGCAAGATCCTGAAATGGATTCCAAGAAGGAAAAAAAGTGGAAAGGCCCCATCATTGACGTAAATTTAGATCAAGAGTAGGAACCAAAAATAGATGTCGATGGCCTTGGACCAACATGTGGTGACATAAGATGCTACATCGACACTGGTGTAGTCTACAAATTAGGGGATTTATACTAAAATTTTTAGGATGAGACATGTCCAAATATGCTACTCATCCATAGAGATACTAACTTGAATGATGAAGTTTACCAGTTAATCAACTACTCCCACTTGCAAAAAGTGATTGTGCACCCTACTATATTTCCTTAGGCATAAACAATCTCTTGGAACATTAGCATGACTAACATTAATAACATGTTTATCACAGATAAAAATGGGAAATTTTTCATGTAATTTAAAACCTCCACCCTACATATGTATTATTAATTCACATAGCATAGGTCAAACTCACTAAAGAGAGGATGTTGCAATTCTTAATGGATTGTAGAGAGGTAATGCAAATATGGCGGGTACTTGACAAATTGTTTAGGGAGAGGAGAAAAGGAACTTATCCAAAAAACCTACTAAGGACTACCTACATGATTGTTTTATCTCTCTTGAGATGACCATATGGAGCAAAAGATTCCCTAAATGTCAAGGAATAATGGGTGCCACTAATGTACACAGTAACCAAAATAAACATTATATTCAATTGGGGAGCCATTCCCTCCACTTTCTTGGAACAATCCATCTTGGAAGTTTAACACACAAAACTTGTGACACACCCAACCTTTTACATGGCCTCTTACTTGTTGGATATTTTCTATGTGATCAATTTCTTCCCAGGTATGGGATGGAAGTGTAAAATTAGTGACCCACCTATACACATATATTGACAAGACTTATGGGAGAACAAGTTTTAAATCCACTATCACAAGATATGTAAGAAGATTCTAATTCCCTTGTATCAACTAGAGTTTTATGCCTTGAATCAATGTATGTCGGATAAAGAAATGCAAGTGGTGAGAAAGTACATGACTAGTACATCACAAAAAATGAGACATATATCAAAGTCTATAGAGCCAAAAAATCTCCTCATTTACTGCCTAGATTTATACCAGATAAGCTAGCTCTCTAAGAGGTTGTGTAGCACACATTGCTACATGGAGTTGGAGTAGTCTTAATACGATATAGCAAAGAAGAAACAATAGAATCTAATCCTAGGATCTTTCCATTTTGGGGAGGAAAAATTCCACATGCATGATCCATTGTACATTGTTAATCAATACTGCAAAGTATGCAAATACAGGTGGCCATACCAGAATGAGATATGGTTGAAAGAGGAACTCTATAGGGGGAAATCTCTTATGACAAATTTATTTTTAGAGTGGGAGGTATATCTAGCCATAAAAAACACAAGTTGTAAAAGGATCACCTAGAAAGAGAAAGGGATGAAAAGGAGGCGGAAACAAAAAAATAAAGATGGGAAAAAGAGGTTGAAGAACTAAGGCTTTAGTAGGCATAGGAGGATGAAAAAATAAAATAGGAGGTTGAAGCACCAAGGCTTCAACAACAAGAACAAGAAAATAAGAAGCAAGAGAAAGAAGGAATAAGAACAAGGAAAAATAAGATAAGAGGAAGAAAATAAGTTGAAACAAGAAGAAGAGAAGCAACAATGAAAAGAAGAGGAAGAAAAAAAGGATAACAAGAGGCACAAGATTCAAAACTAATGGAAACTGGGCGATTAAAGAGTTCCATTAGCACTCCAGTAACTTCTCTAATAGGAGGTCTCTTCCCACTTTGGGGGATTGTATTGGGTGAATTGACCCCTTCCAAATTTAATAGAATGGAATTTTTTTATTCTTTGATTTTCGACAAAGCTAGGGGTAGGATTGTAGGGCAATGTTGCAAACATATTACGATACAATGAGTGTTAGCACTCTTAATCACTTCAAAAATCCCACTTATAATGGACACTAGAATGGATCCTATTATATTTTCCTCAGTTTGAATGGAACTCTGACAATATGTTGAGCAGAACATGAGGAACTTGGCTTGAGAAATTGGAGTACAAGGAAGGAATCCAATATCTTAAAAAATGAGTAAAATACTACAAGGTTGATAGGAATAAGATCACTAAGTTTAAAGCATGTTCCTTTGAGTTGTAGGAAGAGTTGGGGACAACACTAAGCTAGTTTCACACTAGCCTAAAAGAGTTTCATGACTTATCTACGTAGCTTCCACCATTGCTAGACACAATCAAGAAAAAAATGTAGAGTTACATGGAGTTCATTTGGCTATGAATGAATTGAAGAAATGGAAAGGGGATTATCAAAAAATGCCTCTATACCTTCCTAAAATGACGAAGAAAGAAAACCAAATTAATTATGCAACACTAGCCAACTGCTAGATAATAGGCACAATGTTGGAAAATATATATTTGCATCGAACAAAAGTTGTACACACCTACACATAGCTGCTAAAAAATTGATTAAACAATGACACTTACCCAAGATTATAGATATGGGCGTACCGAGACCCAAAGAATAAATTTTGGTGGAGATAGAAGAGTCTATTGACTCCATAGGGATCCTAATTGGGATGGCCACTAGAGTTACTAAAGATGCAATAAAAGAACACATAGTTGGGCCATCAGGAGATATAAATTTCACCAATTCATGTTTTAGTACACTCAAAAGGGAGATGGTCCCCGTGACTCAATATGAAACTACATATGAAGTCTCCCTAGAACAACTTATCTTCAGGTGAGTGTTAGGAATCTTGTCCAACATGAGGTCTAGAAAGATTACATTAAACACAAAGCTGAAGTTTGGTTGGAATCCTTTTGAAAATAATGTACATAGTTTTTTAAGGTTTTAGGAAAAGGACAAAATATAGGAAGTCCAAAGGTTGTACAACTATCAAAGGTAATGCAAGAAGTCCCAAGAAATAGTTGTATCCTATAGGCTATAAATGTCCAATAGCACCTTCTACGACATGGGTAGTGTATCTTGGGTCCCCACAGATAAGTTCCCTAGGTGTACAAGTCCTAAGTTTCTTGCTTCTACCACCCCTTACATTGGAAACAATTTGTTTCATCATCTTGGGGGAAGACATGTTTGACAATGTGACAGACCAAATCCTAGAATGCAGGAGAGGATGTTCAAGTTGGGAAAGGATGAAACTTTCACCACTTGACGTCGGGTACATAAGGTTTATTCCCCTCCAAGATCAAGGCAGTTGCAAGTTGAGCCATGCAGAGCATGAACAAAACTATACCCCCCACTCTGACCCAAAATCCAAACAATATGAAACAACTAAAATAACAAAAGGAAGCAAAATATGTTACCTATAGCTCATACGATGTTGTCTGTTAGAGAAGTCGGGTATAACTAATTTATATGAGATTTCTCCTCCTTCCCCGGTCAACTCGCATGGTCATGGACCTCAATCAACCTATAAACCTTATAACCCTCCTCGCTACTTTGAAATTCCATCACTTGGTGCCATCATGGTGCCTTCTTCATCACCTTCCCATCATGGTCATTGCCCTTGGTACACCGCCAAGATGAAAATTTTCCCCAAAATGACCATGGACTGATCCTTCCCCTCCCTACTTCTCTCAATGTTCTCCCCAAGCAAATCATAGTCACGTTGACATGATTAAATCCTTCAATACATGAGGAGATGACACTAAAAAAAACACATATATGGTCATGACCCCATACATTAACACCCGATTTAGAGGAAATTAAAAATAAAATACACCGAATCTTTCTTATAGATTTCAATGTTAAGCTTCATATAATAGTATGGAAAACTATAAGAAGTATATGGTGCAACATAATCACTTTAATATTATAAATAGGATAATTTTATACTACTACTAATAATAATTTATTTTTAAGGTTACGGCCAAGCCATTGTTTGTGGGACAAGGGACCTCCTCTGTCCAGCGATTTGATTGGTAAAGTTTACGAAGGTATGCATACCCTACCCCTCTGAATTTGAACATATAACCTTTTATTAATAATAATAATGTAAATGACAATAATTTTAATAATAAAATTAAAATAATTATATAAAAATAAATATAACAACACCGCATAGTGGTATTATCTGCAACGGTTGCAAGATAGGTAGTGAACACGGCGCTGAACGTAAAGTGAAAACTGAAAAAATGCTGGTTGAATGGCAACACAAAATGCTGAAATATGTTAATTATGGCAAATTGAATGGCATTCAAAAATCCTGGCGTAAACATCGCGCCCATAGTGCATTTTGAATGCAACGTATGAAAACGCGATATCCTTTTTTGTACGTTTCCAAAAGATAGCTTTTACATATGAAAACGCAATATCCTTTCATATTTCTATTAGTTTTGTTTTATGTAAAATTACGTTGCACTTTTTACATGTTAAAAATCAAACCAAATAAAAAGAGGATCAGATCCATCAATCTCCTTAAAAAGAGCAATCAAAATTACAATAAGAATCAATCTCGACAAATTAACCATAAGCTAAACCAAGCAAACAACAAATCAATAATAGTACTATACTCGTCTTCTAAGAAAAGCATCCCGTTTTATTAGGCATGTCGGCCGCTCTGTTATAAATATATATTAGGCACTGCTGCTGTTAGTGGTGAGTGAGAAATCGAGAGAAATTATACTAGTATAGCAGTAAAATAGCTGCTGGTGAAGGCCAAAAGGTTGAGAAGATGAAATGAATCTTTAAAAGAATATATTAAATTTTATTATCTATTAACAAATAAACTGTTGGGCTTCATTTATCTGGTGTTATTATTTTAATTTCTGTTAATCACTTACGTGGCAATTAGTTACCTATCAAAGTAATTTTTAAATATGATTAGGTAAATGTAAAAAAGTAAACACATAAACTTATGTCTTTATAATAGCTAGAAAGTTAATGATTGAAATCACAACCATTTATTTTGTGTGACTACTAAGAATATTCCAGCCATATTTAATCCTGTCCATAGAAAACTTATTAAGCACTAAACCCCTATTAAATCTGCCCATTATCAATAGGTGTACGCCTTTCAGCGTAAATATTTCTTAGTCAACTCAAAAATAGCAAAAGACCACCTACATACGATAAGAACCAATCTCAACAAATTAACCATAAACTAAATCAAGCAAACAACAAACCAATAACCATTCTAAGAAAAACAACAAGAATGAATGTAGAGTGACATTTAGGATTTATTCACATAACATTTTGGATTAARTTGATTTCCATACTAACCTAATAAAAACTAATTATAATTATGGAGATTCTAATAATTTTGCAAAGTGAATTGACCTAGATCACTGAAATGTGGAACTATTTATTTCTTTTATACACACTAGAATTATATGTATAATATCCATGAATAAATTTTAACTAATACAACCTCTATAGTTTTCTGATTTTGAGTATGTTTTTGGAGAGAATTTGAATCATGATACATTCTTGAAATAAATGTATGAAAAATATAGAGTTTAGTTGGTATCATATGATTATGAATATTATAAATTTAATAGAGATTACAGGCTGAGATGTATTCCAGGATTTYTCTCAAGGAGTTTTCACAAGTTCAACATGAAATGATTGTATAGGTTTAAGTAAAAGCACAAGTTTGTATTGTATTGATTGTGTAATTGGTCCACTCATTTCTTTGAAGCATTGTTTTATAAAAGTAGTCATAATTTCCACTTCAAGTATTTACAAACCAAGGGAGGATATTGTCACATCTTATACTATTTTAGTTTGATTTTTCTATTTTAAGATTGGGGACTTTGTTCTCACTGTGGTTTTGGAAGTTCAAATATCTTGATCATTGATGCTTGAACACTTCTCATCATCATGGTTTAAGACCTCAATATTCTCCTAATGAAAATGATAATATCATTCATTACAAATTACCAATTCTAAATAAAATTTCAAAAGAAAGTAAAAATGACATCTAGGCTGACATTCCCAATTCCATGCATGAAGTACCAAACCTACAAGGTGTTGTATAGATATATACCCCCACCAAACAAAATTGGTCCATCAAAGGGGTGAATTGCCTAATTAGTGTCACTTATGAATTCTTGATTATCACTATCTAATCCGTTGAGATTCTCCTTATGGGAATGATAATAAAATTAGTTATAGATTACCAACTATAGTTAAAACTAGAAAAGAAAAAAAATTGATGTGTAGACTTTAATTTTGAATTCTATTTATGAAGTACCAAACTTACAAGGTATTGTGTAGGTATCTACCCCACTCAAAATAATTGATCCATTAACAATGGTTATGGTTTTTTAAGAGTTAAACTTTTTATTTTATATAAATAAATTCAAGGTGAACATCTATTAATAATTTTACAAATATGTATAATGTAAAATTGATCACAACTTATCACAAGAAATTGTTAATAGAATATAAAATGTTCCTTTTTAAAATCATAAATTATGACAAAACCATTCCAAATTCTTTGCTTTAAATGTTTAAATGTAAGATTTTATCCTAAAATTTTATCCAAAATGGTTCTCTTTGTCTTTGACATTCCTATGTAAATAACATGTGAAGAAAATAATAATAATAAAAAATAAATCATTTTGTAAAACTTTTAATTGGACATTTGTATTTTAAAATATGTAAAAGTTATTGGATTTCATTTGAATTTCAT